>RJWM01031286.1:0-22571 GCA_004363535.1 Dasyprocta punctata
AGGCCTCGAACTCACAACGCTCCTCCTACCTCAGCCTCCTGAGTGCTGGGATTAAAGGCGTGCGCCACCACGCCCAGCTCCATATTTTACTATTATAATTTCTTTCACATGTGTTCTTAGTCCTTTGCCCTCTCTCATAATTTGCCTAGAAATATACAAGTTTGCTTCTGTTAAGCTTTCTACTCTCTTTGAAATATTAGCATACCAATTAATATGGTTAAAGAATAAAATACTCTATTCTCATTTTAAACATAAAGGGAATTGTGTTAGCAATGTTGTACTTTTTATGAATCAAACTACTTCCATTTTTCATTCACTCTTCCCTGCCAACTCTAAATTTTAAATTTTCTATAGACATGCAAAAACTCAAAGTTTGTGAAAATTAAAATATTTTATAGCATATTGGTTATGACACCTAACCTAACATAAATTCACATCATAGAAAAATATAACTGGTACTATTGATATCTATTTAAAGTTTTAAATTTAGTTAGTGTGAATATTTATCTACTTCTTCAGAGACCTGTTTTGTTTGCAATTTGTCACTTTACACTTTACTAGGGTTTACTTAGTACTTGAAGAATGTATTATAATTTTAGCTGAGTAATCTAACAAAGTTACTATTTTATAGCAGTCTGGATTCAAAAGTCTTGGATAAAAGACACACGATTTACTCAACCAAGGATATTCTGGGGCAGTCATGGTGGCTATGGCTCAAGATGGCTGCAGTAATTTGAAACCGAATCAAACAATAGTTTTTTTCTTTTTGTTATTAAAGTGTATCAATTTGAGCAGGGCATGGTGGCGCACGCCTTTAATTCCAGCACTTGGGAGGCTGAGGTAGAAGGAGCATTGTGAGTTCGAGGCTAGCTTGGGCTACAGCAGGAGCGCAAGGCTGGCCGAAGCTACATAGTGCCACCCTGCCTCTAAAAAGTTAGGGCTGGGAGTTTGGCTCAGTGGCTTATGCACCTGCCTCTTTGCTTGGCAGGTTTGAGGTTATGAGTTTAATTCCCCAGTGTCACAAAAAAAAAAAAGTGCATCAATTCGTTTTTCAGGTTTTTTGTGATGATTGTTGCAGTCAGTTTGCTGTCACTATCACACCTGAGATACAAGATGATGATGTAAGATAATTTTGGCTCGTGAGTTCAGAGTGTTCAGGTTATAGTCCTTAGCCTTGGCAGCACTGTCTTCCATCGCAGAGGAGGCCTCTTGACCTTGTGGTGAGTGAGGAGTGGGGGAAGGAGAGAAAGGAAGGGAACCAATCTCCCAGTATGTCCTCCACGGGTAAACTTCCAATGACCTAGTGATGTTAACTTTATTCTTTTTTGTTAATTTTTGTATCTCCTCCAGGAAGGGACTGCTTATGTCTTTTGCCTATTTTAATGTATTGATTTATTTTTCTTTTTATTGTAGTACAGGATATTTTGAAAATACATCTTTGAAAGTTAAGTGTTTTATAGATATACCTTATGTCTAGCAAATGATGTCCTCTAGTTTGTGGTTTATTTTGGCAAGCAGAGATATTTAGATTTAAGGATAACTTTTTCTTTCTTTCTTTCTTTCTTTCTTTCTTTCTTTCTTTCTTTCTTTCTTCTTTCTTTTTTTATTTTTTTCTGTTGCTTACCGGATTTTTGGAGTTGTTGTTTTGTTTTGTTTTTTTTGTTTGTTTTGTTTTGTTTTGTTTTGTTTTGTACTGGGGATTGAGCCCAGGATTTACCTCCAGGATCTTTTTTATTTATTTTATTTTTAAGCAAGGTCTTGCTTAATCATTAAATTGACCAGGCAGGCTTTAATTTGCAATCATTCTGCATTATCTAGCTTTCTACAATTCTATAATTGTTGACATGCACCACCAAAACCACACTGAAATCTTGTTGTTAACTTACTCATTCAAGGATGCTGTTTTAAATATCTTGCCTAATAAATCTTTGTCTCTTGCCAAGCCAAAGGGATAGTGGTATGTGTTTTGTGACATTTAAAATTTTGCTGTTTATTGTAAGTATATCATCAGTTAAAAATTAAGTTTTGTATACTGTGTGAGGTAGGCTTTGATATGCTATATTCCTCACGTGACTATATAATATTTTAAATATAATTTCTTGAAAAAGTTTTTCTTCTCCAATTAGCCTGCCTAAATATGTGCAGGTTCATTTTTGGATATTTTCTGTTTTCTTGATCTCTTATCTATGTTTATGCTAACATGAGAGTCTTGATTATTGGAGTGATATAAAATATACTCAATTTACTTCTTTTAGATTTTTCATTTCTATTTAAATTCAAAACTTTACTGGGCAAGAATTTTACAAGAAAGTATTTTAGAATTATGATTTTGATTACTTTTTTTTTTTTTTTTTTTTTGTGGCACCAGGGATCAAACTCACAACCTCACAACCTCACACCTACCAGGCAGGTACTTAAGCCACTGAGCCAATCTCCCAGCTCTAGTTTTCTGAGACAGGGTTGCACTATTATCTCAGGCTGGCTTTGCACTCATGTTGTAGCCCAAACCGACCTGAAATTCACAACGCTTTTCCTACCTCAGCTTCCCAAGTGTTGCGATTAAAGGTGTGCGCCACCACACCCAGCGATTTTGATTACTTTGAATCTGTAGATTAACTTTGGGGCAATTATTGTCTTCAAATATTGTTTCTTCCAGTCTATGGACTTGGTATGTCCTCTTAATTATTTAGATTTTTTTTTTTTTTTTTTTGCGGCACCGGGGATTGAACTCACAACCTCGCGCCTGCCAGGGCAGGCGCTTAAGGCACTGAGCCAAACTCCCGGCCCTGGTTTTTTTGAGGCAGGGTTGCACTATGTAGCTCAGGCCGGTCTTACACTCGCGTTGTAGCCCAAGCCGGCCTCGAACTCACAACGCTCAGCCTACCTCAACCTCCCGAGTGCTGGGATTAAAGGCGTGCGCCACCACGCCCGGCAATTATTTAGATCTTTGTATTTTCATGAGAAATACATTGTATCTTTCTCTGTACAAGTCATTAACTTACTTTATGTTCCTACTTATTTTATAGTTTAATTCTATTATTGAATTTTTTGAAATGATTTTAGTCCCACAGGAAATTACAGAAATGTTGCAGCATTTGGGTTCCTCCAATGATTACAAATTTTATTGTCAAAATAATATTGAAACCAAAAAAATGATGTTGATACAGACCATGCAATTTTTAAAATTTTTATTGTTTTACTCTGCATTTGTTTTTGTATGTGCTATGTATTTTTTATGTGTGTAGTTGCTTATAATTTTATTACTTTTTTTTTCTTTTGGTACAGAGGATTGAACTCACAACCTCACGCCTGCCAGGCAGGCACTTACTCCACTGGTCTAAATCCCCGGCATTTATTCCATGTATTGATTTACATAATCAACACAAAACAAAAATATTATTTTATTTATTTATTTAATTATTTTTGCCGTCAATAAGAAGTTTGCTTTTAAAAAAGTCCAAAAGCTGACATTGTCCAGAAAAATTTATCTGATTTTTATTTATAATTGTTATTAAGTTGAAGTGCTGAAACTTTTTCACTGAAACATTTTGACTTTCATTAATGCTTCACATTCCCACATGAATATTAAAAATTCACACACAAATGAAAATGGAAAAACTGCCAATACCTGATTTCTATCCCCAATCATGTACTTAAGAACCTTTTGACCCCATGGGGAAAAAAAAAATCTAACATTTAGAACTACCAATAACAGGAAGAAGAGAAAAAAAATTTTTGAGCATGAAATATCTCCCATCTAATGGAGTCTTAAGTATGTTCTCCATTAATCTGGCGTGCTACTTTGATGTCACTTAGCATGATTGTTACACATTTGACATGGGCGGCACACAGGTTGGTATCTTCAAAAAGGCCAACCACATAGGCCTCACTTGCCTCCTGCAAAGCACCAATAGCTGAGCTCTGGAAGCGCAGATCTGTTTTGAAGTCTTGAGCAATTTCTTGAACCAGAGGCTAGAAAGGGACTTTATGGATCAGAAGCTCAGTGGTCTTCTGATAAGTCCTAATTTCACCGAGTGCCACAATACCAGGACTGTAATAATGAGGTTTCTTCACTCCTCCAGTAGAGGGCGCACTCTCACAAGCAGCTTTGATAACCAGTTGTTTCCTGGGCGCTTTACCAGGGTTGGATTTCTGGGCAGTCAGCTTGGTAGCTCCATGGTGCAGGGACCTCCTCACACCCTTATGCTTTGGCTGGAGCCCCGAGAGCGGGAGCCTCCGCTGGCGTTAGAGGGCGACGGCAGCCTGGCAGCAGCTGTGAAAACAATTCAATATGATTTTATTACCACAAAACTCCTTTGCGTCTTTCTTTTTTCATTTTTTTTTATTTAAGAGAAAAAAGACACATAAAAAAAAGCCAAAAAGCAAAAGAGACAAACAACTAGAGCAAATCCACAACAGTAACATTATAGGTTTACAAAAGAAGATGATAGGTACTTGACAATGGTTGCAATATTGCATATCATTACCTTCAACACGGTTGTGTACATTAACAGATATAGACATGCAAAATTGATCTAATCATATGAGCATTAACCGATCTTTCTCAGTAAGTAATACATTCAGCAGTATAGTCATTTTAGTTATCTTACATATACATATATACAGATTTATGTCTTTTTCCTTTTCCCTTCCTTCTTTCCTCCTTTTCCCTTTCCCAATTACTTTTGGTCTTTAAGCAGTTTCTTACCCTTACACAATATTTATTGTAGAATTTGGATCATATATACTGTCTCAGTTTCTTACACTAGGGAGACAATATGGTATTTACACATGTGGGTTTGATTTATCTCACTTATGAGTATGGCTCAAGTCATGTCCATTTACTTATAAAAGTCTCAGTGCAATCTTTCTTGATAGCTGGGTAGTACTCTGTTGTATAAAAATACCACATCTTTTTTATCCATTTCTTGATTGATGGGCACTTGGGTTGTTTCCAAGATTTGGCTATTACAAATTGTGTTGCTATAAACATGGGTGCACAAATATCACTGTGGTATGATGTTTTCAATTCTTCTGAGAAAATGCCCAGAAGTAGGATAGCTAGGTCAAATGGGATGTCTAATCCTAGCTTCTTGAGGAATCTCCACATTGACTTCCACAGCGGTTGCACCAGTCTACACTTCCACCAACAGTGGAGAAGTGTTCCTTTTTCCCCACATCCCCTCCAACATTTGTTGTTGCTTGATTTTTTAATCCTGGTCATTCTTTCTGGAGTGAGATGGAATCTCAGTGTTGTTTCAATTTGCATTTCCCGAATGACCATTGATGTTGAACATTTTTTCATATATTTATTTGCCATTTGTATTTCTTTCTCTGAGAAGTGTGTATTCATCTCAGATATCCATTTTTGGATTAGATCCTTGAGTTTTAGGGGCCTGATTTCTTTTAATTCTTTATATGTTTTAGATAGAAGTCCTTTGTCTGATGAACAATTGACTAAGGTATTTTCCCAGTTCGTGGGTTTTCTTTTCACTCTGTTGGAGATTTCCTTTGACATGCAAAAGCTATTTAGTAAGATGAGATCCCAGTTGTTGATTCTGAGAAGTGTTTCCGTGCAGTTTGATTTTTGTTCAAGAACTCTCTGCCTACTACTATGTCATCAAGATTTTTGCCTACTTTGTCTTCCCGCAAGTTTAGTGTCTCTGTTTTAATATTCAGATCTTTAATCCATTTTGACTTTATTTTAGTGCATGGTGATAGACATGGATCTAGTTTTAGTTTATGGCATATAGAAAGTCAGTTTTTCCAGCACTATTTGTTAAAGAGGCTCTCTTTCTTCCAATGTACATGTTTGGCCTCTTTGTCAAAGATCAGGTGGCTGAGTGTGTTTGTAGAAGTGGTTGTATCTTCTAATCTGTTTCATTGATCTTTAGGTCTGTTTTTAATCCAGTACCATGCTGATTTTATCACAGTAACTGTGTAATATAGTTTCAAGTCAGGTCTTTGTGATGCCTCCTGCCTTATCTTTGTTGGCCAGAATTGCCTTTGCTATTCTAGGTCTCTTCTGGTTCCAGATGAATTTCACGAATGATTTCTCTACCTCTATGAGGTAGGCAAGTGGTATTTTGTATGGGGTTACATTAAATCTGTATAACAATTTTGGGAGAATGGCCATTTTCACAATGTTTGTTCTTCCTATCCATGAACAGAGAATATCTTTCCATTTTCTGAAATGCTCTTCAATTTCCTTTTTCAGAGTAATGTAATTTTCACTGTATAGATCTTTTACTTCCTTTGCTAGATTGATTCCTAAATATTTCATTTTTTGGATGTTATAGTGAAGAATGTGGTTTCCCTTATTTCTCTCTCAGTAACTTTGTTGTTTGCTTTTTGCCATTCTTGTCGCATGCCAACCTTTAATCTGTTTCATGGTTTTGCACTTTTAAAAATTACACAAATTGAATTATCCATAATATCATGTCTTTAAATTGCTACAAATATACTTGGAAATCAATAGCAGTGGGTGAAGAGAAAGACAAAATAGAGTTTTACCCATGAATTATTAATTGTCAAAGCCATTGACAAATCCAAAACAGTTCTTGACTTTAGAATATATGTGCAGCTTACAGTACTAATTTTAAAATGTTGTGCAAGAAGAGAGAAAAATGTTCAATGTGAAAAATTTACAGAATAGAAGGATGTTATTCCAAATTTAGAAAATTCATAAGAAAAAATAATTTATAGGATGATAGGATGGAAACAACACAAGTTAAATAATCACAATTGAAACATAAAGGACATTATAATCATCAATAAAGTTATTTTTAAGTAAGATAAAATGCAATTATATGAAATAATTTTAAGCACAATGTGTATGAAAAATATTTAAAATAAATAAGTTTAATTGCTGGTTTTCAAGAAACAGAAAAAAATAATGTTATCACATTTATATTATAGTAACAAGCTTTCCAGTGGTTATTCAATTAAAAATGTAATTGGACTTGTATTTATTCCTAACAGTGTATGTAAATCATTGTTAATGCAGATAATGATTTCTAATTTAGGAATTATGTAGGGAAACATTAGCAAATATATTACATTTTAAAAATAGACAAAGGAGATTTTAAAATACCACTCCCTTTAAGGATAGGTTCAGGTTAACTGGTAAGAAATTTTTGTCAAAATAACTAAACCTATTGTTTGAATCTGGCCTCACTGGAACTAAACAATGAGCAACATTTTCCTGTAACACTATTTTTCTAGAGAAGGGCATTCTGATATAAAACTGCAATAATGGAAATGTTATACGTCTGCACTGCCAGATGTCAACAAACGTGGAAATTAGGTACATGAAGTGTTCTCTATGAATGAAGTTTTACTTAGCTTAGTTTTCAATTATTTGTATTTAAGCAGTCACACATCACTTGCTGTGTTACTGCACTACATATACCTAAAGGAATTAAAAAGTACCTTCCTTTTTGATTAATCCTTTTCAACAACTCAAATTTTGGATTTGTTGGGTCTAAGTTGATACTATTCTACTTCTAAATCCCTCAGAAATCTCTACTGTGAGTCCAGTGGTGTTATTGCATAAATCTATGTACTTTGTCTTCCACTAGGGATAAATGCAATTCCATAGTATAATTCATGAACCTGTGTACCTGTTACATACAATCATGAAAAAAAAAGAAGTAGCATCATTCACTTGAGTCTTTTCTTCCTTGATAGGGAAGAATGTCCCTATTTCTGAATAACCAGATAATACTATACTCTTAGTTTGGTTTTTAACAGTGACTCTATGCCACTCATGTGAAGCTCTTGACATTTGCGTAAATAAATTCACTTATATTTAGTGATGGATTAGACTAGTCTGAAACTACACTGATCCAATTTGGGTGATAGAAGCCATTCAAGTCATGGAAACTACAAATAGTTTAAGCAAGGAAAACTTCCATCTGGCTATTACCTACATATTTAAATGTATACACTGCCTGAGGGTAATTACAATGCTTGGAAGAAAGTATGTCTTCAACTTCCATTATACCTAAATCATCAGGCAAAACCCAACTAAATGGATGGGTCTCACCCAAAACCCTCAAAATAAGTTTGGAAATTTGGAGAAACAAGACAATAAAGTGCCAAAATGTGCCTTAAGATACTTAAATATGTTACCTTTGAATGAACATTACACTTCGAACTTGGTAAAGTCAAAATGAAAACCACTACAAAAAAAATTATGTTAGGCTTCCTCAAAGTCCAGAGGAAACAGAATTTGCAGTGTTTATTTTAAATGCCAATCATTGCTTTAACAATATATAGACCTGCTAATTTCCTAAAAGGTTTTTTAATTATTGAGTTGTGCTGCTAAGTAAGATGAAACATAGTTATAGATGACCATACTGAAAAAAACAGTTTGAAAAACTGGAAACACCTTATCATAAAAAGCAAATAGCAAAAATATCATGCATAATGTATTGGGCTTAATTATATATCATCATTAGTAATTTAATTTCATATGTATAAAGAACTCTCAAGCAAACCTTCTGATTATTATCAGTTTTCTAAACCAAAAACGAAGTGATACCTTCTCAAAGGATTTAAAGAATTAAAAAATAATGAATTATTTTAAGCCAAGTGCATTAACTGTTCAGAATTAACACTGACCCTATTTTCACCAGATTTTTATGAAATCACTGATTAGCATTCAATTAACTTACAACATTTTAAAACAGATAGCACTCTAAAGTTATAAACCTTAAAGTTATATAATGAACAAATAAATGTGTGAGAATATTTACATATTTAGATGGCTCCAGATGATATTTTTAGAGGACATCAAATAGTAAGTTATTGTTATAGTTTGAGTCTGAATGTCCCCCCAAAGCCTCATGCAATCAAGGGGGTAAGCTTCTAGAATTTGTGATTAATTTATGGTTCAATGCTGGGATTATGAGTGTGAGTGTTTGGGCATAGTCTACAAGCAATATAAGGGACAGAAAGAATCTTCTCTCCACCCTCCTCTTTTTTTGCTGTTCTTTTGCTGTCTTCTGGCCACCTTGAGCTGTTGCCCCTCTGCCATGTGCCACTCTGCCTTGGAGCCTGCTGATTATGGACTGAAACCTCCACAAACTGTGAGCTAAATAAACCTTTCCTTCCTTAATTTCATGCATCAGGGATTTTGTCTCAGCAGCAAGAAAAAAGGTAGCCAACACAAGATTGGTACTGGGAGGATGGAGTCATTGCTGTGATGTTGACTGACAATGTGGTTTAAGACCCTTTGGAATTAATTTGGAAAGATTTTGAGAGACTGATAAAAAAGACAGCCTCTGTATGCCATAAACTATTTTGGAAACACTGGTCAGAGCCTGGAAAATCAATACTGATGGAAATACTGCCTGTTAGGATGAAGCTCAGGAGGCTCCTGTTGAGAAAGACTGCATTGATGGCTGGATGCCAGATAGCATATTGTGTTTTGGAAGGAATTGTTCTGCATTTTGCTTGTGTCTAGATATATTACATGGGTGGCAGAAAAATTTCAATGCAGTCTACTGTTGGGATGGTAGTATGGTTACTTGTTGAGAGCTTTTGACCAGATCTATGTTGGAAATTAAGAGTGAAGAGTCAGCAAAGTGATTTGAAGCATTTGACCAGATGGAAGACAACAGTGGAGGAGAAACAGGAGAGCGTGGCTGTTGAGCAGAACAGAACCATGGGAAAATGAACTGAAGCCTTTGACCTGAAAGGAAGAGTGTATTTGAATTGCAGGAGATCCCTGTTTTTTAGTCTTGCCATATCTTGTTAAAATTTAATGGGAAGCAAGGACCATGATTATAATAGTTCCTTTAATGATTTTAATGACATTTTTAGATATATGTTTGTATCAGGTTAATCAGAGTATTATGGTTTTAACCTTGAAATTTGGTCCTGCTTTTGGTGCAGGAATGAGTGTGGTAAGAATTGTGTACTTGTATTAGTGTAAATCTGAATAGACCAAGACATGTTAAATTTTCACAAATCTGCCACTGGAGACTACGGTTCAAGGAAATATGTATGGTTATCAAGTTGACTAGGGGTGGACTGTGGAGGATTGACACCTGGTAGCACCCAGCTGAACTGAATCAGGGTGGTGCTGGGTGTGGAGGGCCTACATGAGGATTGCTGCTGGCATAAAAAGGAGAATTGAAGGGGAAGAGGTGGTGGTGCTGCTGGTTCTCTTACTGCCTTTGGCTCTCCTGGAGGAGCTTGTTGAGCTTCTTTGCTGATATGAACTTAGCTGCTCTCATTGTCAGAGGAGCTCAGGACCATGGTGCCACTGAGAATGACTGAGGTTCATTTGGGGGAGCTCTGGTCCTTATGCTGACTTTGAGGGAGCTCTGGTCCTTATACTAAACATTGCTTCCTGGTTCTGGAGGGGAAGATGGTGTGCTGTTCAGTCACCTGGTGAAGCTTGTCACCCTGGCTTCCTGATATGAACTCAGCTGTTCTCATCATTTGAGGAGCTTAGAACCTCATTGTTGCTGAGGATGGCTATGGTAGTTTTTGGGAGAACTCTGGTCTTTCTTTGCATATTTCTTCTTGACTCCAGTGCAGAACTCTTAGCCTCATGCCATGGATCCTTCATTCCACTGTCCAGACTTTCTAGCTTCCACTGCTGACCTTTGGGCCCTCCCAGTGTAGATCCATGAAACAGATTTGCATAAGTCATTATCGTGGTCTCTAGACCTGCAGTTGGACTTGTTGGGGGCATTTTCATGGGCTCTAGGTCTTCATATGGACTCATGCAAGACATTGCCGTGGAATTCAGGACCTCATCTGGATTCTTTGGGGCCTTTAGTGTGCAGACAGATTTTCTGCACTTTCATGTTTGACTCTTTGGGTGACTATTAAAAATTAATTCTATAAATTATGTGTCCTGTATTAATTGTCTTTCTTGCAAACTCTGACTACTACAGTTATCTTTTCAGATGTCACCAAGAATTCCAAAGACTGTTATATAATTTTTATATTTGTACCTTAATTTAGTTAATTATTCATTAGTTATTATTTAGAACATTATCGTTAAATGTGTTCTTGATCAGATAAATGTAGAGTATCCTGTAAAAATGAGCACTCTCTTTGTACTCTAGAGGAGCAAGACTTGAAACCATACTTAATGAAACTAGAATATTGTGCTAGATCTTGTGGAGCATAATAAAAGAAGTATAGTGTCCGCTTTCTTCTTTTAAAATATTCTAATTAAATTATATATAGTATATATACATTTCTTGCTTTTAAAATGAATATGGTATTTTTAAACATTCATGTTATGTTTCGGTCTTTGTATTGATGTAAAACACAAAATCTGAAAGCAAAAATTGTACACAGATGATATGAAAGGATCAAAATGAAAATATAAGAATCATTTAATTTAATAATTCTACACTATTTCTTTGAAAAAAATTCATCTGTTGGATAATCACCAGTTATGCTTATGTAAAAACCTTACTCCTGAAAACACTAGCTAGTACAGTTTTTTTCAATTTGAAAAGAGTATCTTAAATAGGGTATTATGCTTTAAGGATTTTCTCTTTTCCTGACTTTTACTGTTTCTTTCCATAAATGTAGGGAAGTTCTAGATACATAGTAAATAATTTTAAAAATAACTGCCCAATTCAGAAATAGATAAGCTTTTCATCTTCTATTCAATTGTAACGTGAAAATATTATTAAATATATAAATTACTTCAAAAATACTTTTAAGATTATACTGGTGATTTTTGGTATCCTAAAGCCATCCACATATATATATATATGTATATATTATTTTTTTGCCAGTTAAAAAGGCAAAGTGACTAAACTGGAAAAAAGTAGTAAAAAGTTAGTCTTACAAGTAGTAATAAGTTAGTCTTTCCATTGCATTTCTTTTTCTTATATTGGCCAGTTAGCATGAGTCATTTTTCAAGTAAACATTTGTATATTTCATATTTTAATAAAACATTTTCCTATAATAAATTGTAAAAAAATCCAAATCTAATTTTCTGTTCTGTTACTAACATATTGAATATGTTAGTATCATCGCATGGTGAAAATTCAAGAAAGATTATCATATATCAGGATCTTTTAATTTCAATTTGTTTGTTTTAATACACATTGGTTGCAGCAACAGAATATATAATAGTGTAATTTATAAAGGAAAGAATTTGACTTGGGCTGATGTTTCTAGAGGCTGGGAAATCCCGAAGCCAGGATCTGACATGTAATGAGGTTTCATTCTGCTTTATCTCGTGACTGAAAAACAAAAGGGCAAACAGGCACAGAGAAAGAGAAAGAACAGAAGGGGAGCCTTGCTTTGTACAAACCTGAGCTCATGGTAAATAATCTAGTTCCACAATAATTTACCAGTTCAGTTAAAAATACATAGATAGATAGATAGATAGATAGATAGATAGATAGATACAGATACAGATATTTCTTAATGGCCTAATCACCTCTTAAAGGCTTCACCTTTCAGCCTTGTAAAATCGCAACCTGATTTGAACATGAGCAAACCATATTTTAACCAGAGTAGCATTTTAGCAAATCCACAGTTTTTTTTATCTTTACCACTTAGATATTTTTCTGGAGTCAAATGTTTGTAACATAACTCCAGGTTTAATCTATACATAATTTGTATGTTCTGTTGTTCTGGTTGACTTTATATCTGTATGAAGTATTTTGTAATCTAGAATGTTTGCTTTTTGGTAGTTATTATAGTGAAGCTTTTGAAAATAGGTTAGTACTATAAATAAAATAGATTTAAATTGCGAAGTTTTAATATTTTCTTGCTTCTTTGCTGATTTATAGTACTAAATCAAATTTATTACTTACTGAATTTTATTTTTTCTCGTAATATTCTGATTAAATTAATTGTTATATCTTCTTGGACCATATCTTAGTACTTCCTCATACTTACATTCTTATCTCGCCATTAAGGAAGCTCATAGATCTACTTTATATAAATCTCATTTACTGTAATAATGATGCTAAACATTTCTATTTCTTTAGCTTATAAAATATGATATAAGCTGGCTAGAACATGGAACTACATGAGATACAGTATGAGACTATGTATAGTACTTCTTCTGGATGCTTTTCATAGCCACTAAGGCTTTTCTGAAATATTAAATAAACAGTGTTAATCAAAGAAATATTACTAAAATGCATATATATTGATTTATGCCAATGTAAGTCTATTTTACAAGCTAATGTTCATTAATATAACATTTTAATTTTTTCTAAATAATTTCACTGAATGTAAAAAGAAACGCAATTGAACAAATATTTTATGAATTATCTAGCAAATTGACAGAAGTGCAAATCATTTAAACAATACTTTAAAAATATGATATTGTGTACCTTGACAAATAAAATTCTTTCCTAATAATTATCACTCCATCAAGGGTAAAAGCAGATGTTATTGTCACTATCAAAAAGTATATACAATCATAATGTAACAATTGAAAGCAAAATGAAGATGCAACATATAACGCTTTGGTGAATTTCTTCAAACTGAAAATATAAACTAGAATCCATAAGGTTTGTCTTGAATCCCAAGCTACTTCCGAATTCAATGTGTTCTTATTCTTGGTTCTACTAAATATCAGAAATCTGAATGATAAAACCTGAATATCTGATTTAAATCTACATTGAATATCTGATTTAAATCTACATTGTCACATAATTTTTACCAGACTAACACAAGATATCAATGTATTTTCAGATTTTTTAAACTCTCATCTAAATTATTCTCCAGTGTGGGGACATTAAGAGAAAGTTATGGGGAGCATGCTTTGATTGGATCTGTCAATAAAGTCTTTGCTGAATCCCTCAGGATTCCCAAAGAACTAAACTGGATAGGAAAAATAAATAAACATTACTATTACTATTCAACACTCTCTTAAAGTGAAAAAGACAGTAGAGAAATGTCTATCAAAATATAAAAAGAGCTATGATTCAAGATAATTAAGTTATGAAATATATTTATTGTAATATTAGTTAATTCAAATAATCCCCAATAACATTTTCAAGTTCTCTTAGAATCCAAAATTTTCACAATTTAGACAGTTTTAGTTTAAAATATTTCTATAGTGATTTAAGTCTCTTATTAATATATTTGTGCTTAAGTATTTGTTGGTCCAATTCATTGTCTTTGAAGACTTCATTGTTAAATTTCATGTTTGCCTGTGGGCACTGTAAGTTAAGCCACATCATTTCTTTCTACTGTCAAAAGTGGCTTGTTCCCAGGACATTGTAAGACAGTGCTAACTTTTATGAGTTTCTCAGAGAAAAGCCATACTTTCCCTCAAAACTCATTAGCTTTATTCCTTTAGCATCCTTATATTTATCTCCACGTCTCTTTATGCAGGTTTATGATATTGTTTTCATTTCAGGAAGAGTGGTAAATAAAGTCAAAATGTGTTTCTAATATTTCTTCAGTTCTGATACAATTTGATTACAAGGGAAAGTGAACAAATAAACCAAGGTTTTGCCATTATAAGATTACTTTATTTCAAGGTCTCAATATATTCATAGATAATTAAAAGTGGAAACTAGGCAGAGTAAAAAATAAGACTTCCAGAATCTCAGTATCATCAATGAGGCCGCTGACATCCCTTAGAGATCAATTATGGCATTTTATAATGGTTCATTATTTTCACCAAACGAACTACAATCTTACACGGAGAGTGACATGACCTTGGTGTTATTACCAATAACATTTCAGGTGCTCCTCTATCTGAGCAAAATCTGTTTTGATTTGTATTCAGAAACAGTGTTTAAAAAGCTACTTCAAAGTTCACAAGATGTGAGGGAGATTTTTGAGTAAGAGAAAGAAAAACAAAATAATGAAATTAAGGGAAAAAGAAAAAGAGGGCCTGTGTTATACAAATTATTAAGACACTGAAAAATACCAGCAGCAGGATTGTACAGAGAAAGAGAGGAGGGCTGAAATCAGGGCAGCAGGGCCTAAAAGAACCAAGTAAGCAGTTTTATAAATGGGCACACAAACACCTTAATATTTCTTAGAGCATATCTCTTACTTTAAAATTGAGCACATACACAGAATCAACCCTAAGAAACTAAACTGTTTTCTTTCAGCCCCAAAGCCAGTCTTCCATACTCTGCTTTTCATTGCTGGGGCTAGATCTCTACATATGTTGATAGGCACAGAGTTTTTCTTTACAGAAATGAGTAATTCCAACTTTAGGTTCTAAGAGCCATTTTGCTTCTTTTGCAACTATTCAATTGTACATTTGCAATTGTAAATAGACATAGATGGTAAGGAAAAAGGTGGACATACATATGTTACATTATGATGTTACTTATTGCTACTGAAATTTGAAATGTGTTGAACAGTTGCTTGTCATGAAATAGTATTTTTAATTTAAAAATGCAAACATACTTTTAATTTACACACCTCATGAAAACATCATGCAGGAATGATTCAGTTCATGGAATACATTTACCAGTCCCTGCTGTGCAGATTATTTTCCAAGCTCCTATGTAAGGAGCATTCTCTACTCAGCCATCCTTTGTCTGAGGTCTGAGTCCTGACTCTGCACAGTTTAGATTCTGATGACTTTCCCTCCCTTCCTTAAGCAATTTAGTGTGTAGTTACCTCCTGCAGATACCATTTCTGTGATAATTTAGTAAATTGCTTCTATATTCATCTTCTCATGTGTTTAGCTAAATATTGTGCTAAATTCTCTCAGTTGAAGTACCAAGTATGGTTTTATTTCCCCCACAAAGTCAGAATAAATTCAAATATTACATTTTTAGGTCCATTATTAGTACCAAAGAGATGATGTAATTAAGCATTTCTATTACTCTAAGACAGGTTAACTTTAAGTTACTCCAGTCACAAAATTTTTAATGATTTTTAAATAATTTTGGGGCAAATTTACCTCCCAAATTATGCAATAAGGCAGAATTTCATCTTTTTAGCAATAGTAACTCCTGAAATTTAGCGGTAATTTACAATATGTCAACATGATGATAAGTGAGTATCATTTTTAAATAACCAATGTGATAAACATGTTAGTAATTTCCTCTCCATAGATGATTCTTCAGCGCAGATGTAGTTAAAAAAATTCTTCAAGGTCATATATAAAATAAAATTAGAATAATCACTTAGACCAAAGTATTTTTATGTCAGATTTATGATTTCTAATCCCTAGATTATCTCACAGTGTTTTGCAGCTGTTAGGCACTGTCCGGGTTTCCCTTCAGGATTACAGGATTTATTTTCTTAGTTCTTGGGAGTGCTGCCAGCTCATTGCCCATTCTGCAAATTGCTCCGGGACAGAAAGAACTGCCTCACTCAAGGTCATCAAAGCTTCCTAGGGCATTTGGCATCACATATCAGGCTCAGATTCCTTACCTTTATAAAGCACAATGAAGAAGGGTTGTACTGGTTTTAGAGTTTCTCTTGTGGTCAACTAAGTCACTGAAGTCCAGTTTACTTCACTGTCCAAAACTGCTTTCTCTTCTTCCCGGAATAACTGATTTGAAGAGCTTTCTAACAAATGTATCATATATTAATGTCTATCTCAATGGCAGCTTTCTAGAGAATAGATCTTGAAAAACCAAGGTAATGTAAATAAAACAAAATTGTTTGGTATCATTTCATGAAAATAGAAGGTTGATAAATGGTAAAATGCAAGTCTTAGCACTTAAACGGATTAATAATAATTGTTAAGTGCAAACTCTACATTAGTTTTTAAGTTTACAAGTATGCATATTCTCCATTATGGTACAGAATAAAGTAGTTTTACGATTAAGAAGATGATAAATAATTTGTTTATGGTAGCTTATGTTTAGTTTATAATCAGCTTATAGTCAGTAAATGAACCATGTTAAATGAAGGGCTTATAAATCCAAAATCTGTTGTATATTCTTCTATATTCTAACTACAAACTAGCTTGGTTAAAAAAATTGACCATCTGTTTATTATAAAAGTTGAGTTAAACATATTTAACATTTAAATCAAAATGGCTACTTGAATACAGGTGGGTTTCCCTTAGCAACAATATAAACTTTTATGCAACAGTAAAAAAAAAGAAAAAAAAAACTACTAAAGAACCGAATAGAACTTTATTTTTTCCAGGAAAGTGGTAAGAGTTGAAATTCCAATTGTTAATTTCTAATTCAGTAGTAGATTGTGTGATTAGTATATTGCTGGGTAAATGAGTATAGGTGTGAGTGATTTTCTAATAAATTGGACCATAGCACAATAAAGTAATTTCGCATATTTTTTCTAAATTATGCTTTTAATTTATTTTCTTCTTCTGCACTTCAGTCATCACTCTTGAATTTATATCATCTTAGCTTTGTTTCTTTAGTAAACAGAGTGCTAGTTTGGAACTTTGATGTAAGTTCCTGGATGATAGATATCCTACTAAATTAACCCAAAGTCTATGTCTGCTGTCAAGCCAAATAGTTCAAAAATTTGACAGAGTTTCCACTGGGGAAGCTGCTACAGTTGGAATAAACAACATTTTCAGCATGTGTTCTGCACTGTCTCACCGATGATCCCATCCAATGTACTTAATTGTGTATGTATCTCTGGGATTTGTTTAATTAATGTTAACTATTAATATCATCATTCTCTTGTATGTTATGTAAGCTGCTGACTTAACACGTAATCAGAGATTTCTTGAGCATTATTAAATTTTAAAAAATGAATTCACTGGGAAATGATTTATTTCTCTAGGCTTGGAATAAATTCTTCGGCAAATTTTTAGACAGTAAAATAGTATTATTTATATCTGTATGACTTTAAAATTGTATCTATGTTAACTGGTACATAAAATATAAATATTGTACATATTAATGACAGTGTTTCAGTTTATATTGAAGCTTATTTCTTAAATATTTCATTTTTCAGTATAAAAATGCATAGAATATATATTCAGTTATCTTTTGACAAAAGAATGGTCTTCTTAAAATATAGGTACTAAAACCTTTATGAGGTATGGATAAAAAATATGGTGAGTGTTTAAATGTAAAAAATCTTGCAGTAAAAGACCTGTTGCCATTAATGTCACTCAAATTATTCCTCCTCTCTCTAAACACACATCTTACCATTCTTGCCACATTCTGAAGTGGTTCTGAAAGTCCGCAATCATGAATGTCTTTAGTTGTGCTGTTGTGACTACCTCTGTGTCATGAAACAGTTCAAAACATTCACATTCTGGTCATTTGGACATTGCCATAAATTGTATGGTGTCAGAACTGGTGAATACAGTAGATGAGGACGTGCCATAATGTTTTTACAAACCTATCTTTCAGTTACATGGAACATGTCAGCAATATTCACTATAATTTTGATCACATCTATCAAACACACTCATGAAAGAAGACTTCCCATACTGCTTTAGAAAGTGGCAAGAACAATACAATAAGTGTGTGCAAAGTGAGGCGAAATATTTTGAGGAGCATTAATGGTAATATTTTGTACTATAATTTTTAATTTAAATGCATGCTATATTTAAGTGGGAAAGCATACCTAAGAGGACCCCATGAAAGAATATAAAGTCCGACTGAGCTTCCCTAGTCTAAATCAAGTGTGTGCTTCTCAAAGGCAATTTATGACTACTATTATTTGTTGTTAAAATACACCTAATAGATCCATACTAATCTATCTAAAATCCTCTTAACAGTTCTAACAGAGAATTTGATAGCAGTGTCATTCATTCCTTATGTAAGCACTCATGACAATTGCATAAGATTCAAATAGAAAATTTCATAAGATTCAAATAGGAAATATGAAAATGGAACAAGTACATTTATATTATTGAATTTCAGAAATATAGTGAGCCTGGACTTCAGAGGAATAATAAGCCTACATCAGTACATAAAATGAAAGGTACTATATACTGATTCTTATAAGAAATGTTTTTCATAGGCCATAGGAGTTTCTAAGAACTTGGTAAAGATGGCAATCTGTCTTTTACAGATTAAAAAAAAGTAGATCTGAAAAATATACGTGGAGTTTTCTAAAAGCACATAATTAGTTAATCAAGTTTCCAAGTTACCTCTACAAGGGTAAATTCAAGCAATCTCTAATTTTCTATCTAGTAATATGCTCATATAAACTATTAAAATACTTTGTACAGTATATGACTATTAAAAGTCTGTCATCATATGAATACAAAGGTTAAGTTTCATCAAAGGGTTACTTTCACTTTCTGATTTAATATAAAAGTAATTTTTTCCCTGATTTTTAAAAACCTTAAGATTCAGTAAGAAGCAATTACTAACTGTGTCCTATGCTTTGACAGAGAGCTAGAACAGTACGTAAAGTTTGGGGTTAAGGATAATCATAAGGAAATTTTCTCATCAATAATATTTGTGTCAGAGGTTTACTTTTTTAAAAAATTATGAAGTTAAGGGACGGGAGTTTGGTTCAGTGACTTAAGCGCCTTATCTGACAGGTGCAAGGTTGTGAGTTCAATCCCTGGTGCCGCCAAAAAAAAAAAAATTATGAAGGTAGCATGGTATAGTGGGAATAATTATAGATTATACTCTGAGTTCCTAAGTTCATGCATTGAAAATTGTTTTATTGAGTGTGTTATTATAGGTAGAACTCGGATGAGCTAAACAACTTTTATAATGAGCCCCCAAATATTACAGACTAAATAAACAGACTTTTGTTTCATGCTTGTAGTAATCCATGTGAATTTAAGGCCCAAAGAGGAAGTGGGAGAGGGAGTTACAGACTGATTTGTGTGTGCGTGCGTGTGTGTGTGTGTGTGTGTGTGTGTGTGTGCATACATGCATATTCTGTTTCATGAAGTTATTCCAGGGCAAGATTGATATGAGCTGTGAAGTATTCAATATGTGACTTCAAATGTAACACTCAGCTTTATGATTCCAATTAACTAAAAGATGAGGGGGTTTGGGAGAAGCAGAAGGTTTTAAAGTCAGGTTTGAACTTGGTACAATCATGTCATTCCTATTTTAATGGTTCTAATTAAGTCTCATGGCAACACCTAAATGCAAGGATGAAAAAAATAGTCGATATTTGTCACAGTGAAAGAGCAGAATTGTTTCAAAAATCAACTAATACTGTCAAGGATAATCTCACTTTTTCTCCATCAACCACTCATGTTACACTTCACGCTTAAAATTCATTCAGTCTCTCAAAAACTATGACAAAATAAGTTTCTGTCCAGTTATTGCATTAAACTCAGAGTTCAGAATCTCTGGATTAGATGTACCTCCTGTCCTCCAGTTACTTGTAAATGAATCATGGAAGCTATCACTCCCCAAGAACACAGGTACACGCACACACACACACACACACACACACACACATTATAATATTGTGAACCACAGGAATCTATGAATTATATGCCTCCCATTTGGAAAAAGAATCAGTTAAGCAACGATTCCATAAAAAAGATAAAATTCTATTGGCTTAGCAATATGGAGACTCCTTTACTGGTATTACATCTGTTTCAGGGAGGAATTCATTTATTTTTCTTCTTCCATTTCTCCCAATTCATCTTCTGGAAAGTTCGTTCTTGGTCATTATTCAACATGGCCACAATTAAATATGACAATGAAAAGAATGTCCTCCATGAGAGTTACCTTTATCAGGCTTGCTCTTCGCTCTTATGTTTGTCGCAAAGGGTTGTTACTTGGATCCCAATGTCCAAAGCTTTTTAAATCCAGACTCCTCATTCTTTGCTATTATAATTTTTGGCAAACCTTTCACACAGTACACTATCTCATTTCCTTGCCTGTAACTATCTTTGTGTATTACATTTTTTTTTCCTTACATGTCCCCGTTTACTTATCATTATAAATGCTTTTTTGATATACATTAAGTCCCTTGTTTATGAATGAGTTCTGTTCCAGGAGAAAGTTCTTAAATTGGGATCTCTTGTAAGTCTGGCACCACAATGTGTATCACTTTGCACTGCCTAGAACTTCCCTCCACACCATGACTGCTTTCCTTTTGCTGCCAGATATCCTGGGGTCTCACTGAGAACTGTACTACTGTGTACTTTCACACTGCACAGGAAGCACACAGCAGTGCAACTGTGACAATGGCCAGTAGACATGTGAGCTATTTCCCCATTTGTTTGACTCTATGACTGTTTCTAATGCAAGGTCCACTCATATCTGTGAAAGTTTGCAAGTTGAACGTTTGTAAGTTGGGGATTTAATGTGTATAATTCACATTTTTACTCATAGACATACACAGGTAATACTAGGTCAGTGGATTTCACGTTTTATTGTGTATCAGAAGTACCTGAGGTCTTGTTGCGACATTACTGCTGGGCTCCAACTCCAGTGGTTGTTCAGTTGCTCTAGGTGCAGCCGGAAGATTCGCAATTCTAATAAACATAAAATGACACTCATGCAGTGAATACAAGTGCCAAATATGTTTGAAAATGAACATTTTTAATTTCTGTGCTCTTATAGACTGTATCTAGATGCCCCCCAAAGCCTCATGAACTCATATGTGGGGCTTTGTGGAAGGAGCTAAACTAGGGCTTGTAGTGCTGAGATTAAGGATATGATGCTGAAATTAGGGCACTCCATCTTGGATGTGAGTGCTACTGCCAAAGGGTGGGTAGACTGGATGAAATATAAGGGACACAAACAAGGTTGCTACTGCTTTTTGCTTTTGTTGCCTCCTGCCTTCCATGCCATGAACCATTGTTTCTCCTCTTTGATATTTCTCTGCCATGTCACCCTGCTTTGTAGTCAACTGACTGTGAACTGAAGCATCTACAACCTGTGAGCCAAAATAAACATTTCCTCCTTTAACTTTAGGTGTTGGGTATTTTGTTCTAGGAAAGAGAATAGTAATTAAGAGAATGCATATGCAGAAAAAAGACAATATAATCATGCACATAGTTTCCTGAATCTGCCTTCAGATTCATGCAGACCAACTGTTTTTTTTATTTAAGAGAAAAAAATGACACAGAAAAGAAAAACAAAAAGCCAAAGAGACAAACAAAGAAGTCCTATGCAATAATAGTATAGGTTTGCAAAACAAGATGATAGGAATTTGACAATGGTTGTAATATTACATATGGTTACCTTCAAAAGGGTTGCTTAGATTAACAGCTATAGACATATGTTATGGTTGATACACTGTGTCAACTTGAGAAGTTTAGAAGTTTAACTGAGAGACTTAGCAGGGAGTTAGGGTTCTTACTTTGCAAATATCGTCATCTTTTGCAAAGGAAGGCAAGGAGATTTGTGAATGCTACACCCACCCTGGGGTGGTGGGGGGCGGGGAGCTGTGGCCTGTATACAACAATATAAGGGAGAAAAAGAGGTTTACTCTTGCCCCCTTTTACTCTGGCTGCTTTTGCTCTGGCTGCTGCCTTGAAGTGTTACCCCTGTGCCATGCCACCCTGCCTTGGAGCCAGCTGATTATGGACTGAAACCTCCAAAAACTGTAAGCTAAATAAACCTTTCCTTCCCTAATTTTGGTTATCAGATGCTTTGTCTCAGCAGCAAGGGAAAAGTAACTCAGACAACATGTAAAACTGATCTAATCACATGAGTATTAACAGTTCTTTTCCAATAACTAATATAATTAGTAGTATAGTTATTTTAGCTATCTTATGT
>RJWM01031287.1:8547-22664 GCA_004363535.1 Dasyprocta punctata
AAAAAAAAAAAAAAAAAAAAAAAAAAAAAAAAAGATCATGGTTAAGTAAATGCAAAGGAATTGAAATAAATCCATACATATTATCTGATCATACTGCAATAAAATTGGAAATTAATAACAAAAACTGGATAAATAATTGGAAATTAAATAATACTCTCCTAAATAATCAATGGGTCACAGAAGAAATTAAATAAGAAATTAAACAATATCTACAATCAAATTAAAATGCAAATACAAATTACTGGAAGCAAAAGCAGTCCTTAGAGGGAAATTTATAGCACTAAACTCACAGATCAGAAAAATGGAAAGAACACACATAAGCAACCTAATGTTGCATCTCAAACTTCTAGGAAAAGAAGAGCAAGTCAAGTCCAAAGGCCAAAGAAGGGAGGAAATCATAAGGATCAGAACAGAAATTAATGCAATTGAAACCAAGAAAACAATAAAAAGAATTAATGAATCAAAGAGTTTTTTCTTTGAAGGAATAAATAAAGTTGTAAACCCTTAGCCAACCTTATCAAAAAGAGGAAAGAAAAAACTCAAATCCATGCAATAAGAAATGAAAAGGGTGAAATCACTACAGACCCTGTGGAAATACAGAAGATCATCAATACCTACTTCAAAAACCTTTACTCCCATAGGTTCGATAATAAAGAAGAAATGGACAGATTCCTAGAAACCTATGAATTACCAAAGCTGAATCAAGAAGATGTAAAACTGCTGAATAACCCAATTTCAGTTAATGTAATTGAAAATGTAATAAGAACCTTTCCAATAAAGAAAAGCTGAGGTCCTGATAAATTTAGGAAATTTAGGGAAGACTTAATCCTACAGGAAATTTAGGGAATACTTAATGCCAACACTCCTCAAACTCTTCAATAAAATTGAAAGGGAAAGGGAAGCAAGTCTCCCTAATTCATTTCTGGAAGCAAGTATTACACTAATACCAAAACCAGAGACAGATCCAACCAATAGAGAATACTATAGGCCAATCTCCGTAACGAACATAGATGCAAAAATCCTCAATAAAATACTGGCAAATAGAATGCAACAAGTCATCAGGAAGATTATACACCATGATCAAGTGGGATTCATCCCAGGAATGCAAAGATGGTTCAACATGCACAAATCAATAAATGTAATACACCATATCAACAGAGTCAAGGACAAGAATCACATGATCATCTCAATAGATGCAGTAAAAGCTTTGAACAAAATCCAACATTCATTCATAATAAAAAAAAACCTACAGAAAATCAAAGTAGATGATCTCTACCTCAACCTGATAAAAGCCATATATCATAACCAAAGGCCAACATCTTACTAAATGGAGAAAAGCTGAAAACTTTCAACCTAAAATCAGGAACAAGACAAGGATGTCCATTATCACTACTCCTATTCAACATAGTTCTAGAAACATTAGCCAGAGCAATTAGACAAGAGACAAGAATAAAAGGAATCAGGATAGGAAAAGAAGAAGTAAAATTATCATTATTTGCAGATGATATGATACTCTACATAGGAGACCCCCAAAAATCCATCAAAAGACTTCTACATGTAATAACCAAATTCAATAATGTTGTTGGATACAAGGTCAACACTCAAAAATCAACAGCATTCCTGTACACAAACAACAAAGTCATTGAGAGAGAAATAAGGGAAACCACACCTTTCAGTACAGCATCCAAAAAAATGAAATACTTAGGAATCAATCTAACAAAGGAAGTAAAAGATCTATATAGTGAAAGTTACATTACTCTGAAAAAGGAAATCGAAGAGGATTTCAGAAAATGGAAAGATATTCCCTGTTCATGGATAGGAAGAACAAGCATCATGAAAATAGCCATTCTCCCATAATTATTATACAGATTTAATGCAATCCCAATCAAAATACCACTTGTCTACCTCATGGAGCTAGAGAAAGCATTCCTGAAATTTATCTGCAACCAGAAAAGACCTAGAATAGCAAAGGCAATTCTGGGCAACAAAGGTAAGGCAGGAGGCATCACAATTCCCGACTTGAAACTATACTACAAAGCTACTGTGATAAAATCAGCATGGTACTGGAATCAAAACAGACCTAAAGATCAGTGGAATAGATTAAAAGATACAGCCACAGCTACAAACACACTCAGCCACCTCATCTTTGACAAAGAGGCCAAACATGTATACTGGAAGAAAGATAGCCTGTTTAATAAGTGGTGTTGGAAAAACTGGCTTTCTGTATGCCATAAACTAAAACTAGATCCATGTCTACCACCATGCACTAAACTAAAGTCAAAATGGATCAAAGATCTAAATATTAAAACCAAGACAGTAAATCTGCTGGAAGACAGAGTAGGTAAAAACCTCGATGACATAGGAGTAGGCAGAAAGTTCATGAACAAAAATCAGATTGCATGGGAAACAGTTCCCAGAATCAACAACTGGGGTCTCGTCTTACTAAAAAGTTCTGCATGTCAAAGGAAAACTCCAACAGAGTGAAAAGAAAACCCACGAATTGGGAAAATATCTTAGCCAACTGTCCCTTACACTAAGGACTTCTATCTAAAACAAATAAAGAATTTAAAAAAATCAGGCCCCTAAAATTCAAGGGCTCAATCTAAAAATGGGCATCTGAGACAAATGCATATTTCTCAGGGGAAAAAATACAAATGACAAATAAGTATATGAAAAAATGTTCAACATCAATGGTCATTTGGGAAATGCAAATTAAAACAACACTGAGATTCCATCTCACTCCAGAAAGAATGGCCAAGTTTAAAAAATCAACTAATAACAAATTCTGTAGCAGCTGTGGGGAAAAAGGAACTTTTCTCCACTGTTGGTGGAAGTGTAGGCTGGTACAACCACTGTGGAAATCAGTGGGGGAGATTCCTCAAGAAGCTAGGATTAGAGATTCCATTCAACCCAGCTATCCCACTTCTGGGCATTTTCCCAGAAGAATTGAAAGCATCATACAACAGTGACATATGTGCACCCATGTTTATAGTAACACAATTTGTAATAGCCAAACCTTGGAAACAACCCAAGTGCCCATCAATAAAGGAATGGATAAAAAAGATGTGGTATTTTTATACAATGGAGTACTACTCAGCTATCAAGAAAGATTGCATCAAGACTTTTAAAAGTAAATGGGCACAACTTGGGACCATACTCATATGTGAAACAAATCAAACTCACATGTGTTAATACTGTATTTTCTATCTGGTGTAAGAAACTGAAAAAGTATATATGATCTAAAATCTACAATAAATACTCTGTAAGGGTAAGAAACTGCTAAAGAGGAAAAGTAATTGGGATGGGGAAAGAAAAAAGAAGGAAGGGAAAAGGAAAAAGACATAAATTTGTATACATGTATACGTGAGATGGCTAAAGTGACTATACTATTAAATGTATTAAGTTATTGGAAAAGAACAGTTAATACTCATATGATTAGATCAATCTTACATGTCTATATCTGTTAACCTAAACAACCATTTTGAAGGTAATGATATGCAATATTACAACCATTGTCAAATTCCTATCGTCTGACTTTGTAAACCAATAATGTTATTGTATTGGATTTATTGTTGTTGTTTGTTTCTCTTTTGCTTTTTGTTTTTCTTTTCTGTCTTTTTTCTCTTAAAAAAATAAAAATTGAAAATTAAAAAAATAAAAAACAAAACAAGCCCAATCAAATTTCCAGCTTCCTTCATAAAAGTAGAAGCTGACAAGCTAATGTTAAAATTTATATGGAAATGCAAAAATCTTAAATAGCTAAACCAATTTTGAAAAAGAAAGGAACAAAGTTGTAGGGCAAACATTATTTCACTTCAGTAGCACTAATAAATTTATGCCAATGATGGTGAATGTTTTAGAGGCAGAGTGCTATGCAAACCTCACACAAAGCATAATGAGTCGCTGTTCATGCTGTCATTAGGTGCCGTTACTCCTTTCTGAGTCTGCTTATGGCCCCTGTGTGTGGTGATATCTGATGTTCACCTGCTGGAGTGATGCTGGGGTGACTTGGCTCCTGTGCCCACAGAGGGCACTCTGTGCCCTATTGGGGCATGTGCCATAAGTTCACCATCCCTGAGCCATGTAATCAAAACAGTAAGGCATTTGTGTAAAGATTGACCTACAGATTAGTTTAGCATGAGAGAACAGAGAAACAAGCCCACACATAAATAAATAGTGCCCATGCAGTCCTATGAAGACAGTCTTTTCATCAAAAGATATTGGAAACAGTTGACTTGCATTGTGGAAAAATATGAACTTCAACTTTAACCTCACAATCATTATGCTGAGCTAAAGCAGCCAATTACTAAAGTGTAAATAATGAATGAGTCTATCAACCTATATAGAAAGGCAAAACTGAATTATAGTAGCAAAGTATTACAGAGATGGGGGCCTTAACTGCAAAGACACAACTTTTTTTTTAAGTGATGAAGAAAATTTAGAGAAAATGAGCAAATGCAGTATGCTATTAATAATGTTGTGACCTCTGGTTCAAGATCAGACCAAAGATATGGTGGCAATTTTGTTAAATTTCAAAAATAATTGTAGAAGTGTGTCTCCTTTTCCCTCAGTTGAAGCTGCCTCTAAGAACTGTGTGATCATACTCTTTCATCCCTCTCTACTATGCAACTTTGTATCCTCACGAGCAACACTACATAAACCCCTTACACAGAAAAATCTGTGGGTGCCACTTTTGTTTAATAAATATTAATATAGTAAGTTCCCTGGTGTTAAAAATAATTATGGCAGCTTGAATACAGAGGCATAAAAATGGTTTAAATTATGAAAAAGTCTTTGAGATTGCAACTTCCTATGAACCAGAAGCAGTCTGAGAACACAGTGCAACTGCATCATTGGCCATTTGCTAAAGATCAGATGCATAATTTAGAAAGTAGGGTCAAGAGTGAAGAGCTTGGGGCTAAGAACCTGGGGAAGCCATTCCCAGGTGAAATGCTTGGGTTCTGATCAGCATATTTACCTCCTGAGCAAAGGGGAATGGCAACATTCATTTGACTGAATCTCAGAATTATTTTAGCCCAGTGATTGTAATGTTACTTCCATTGCCTATTTTTGAGTGGAGATTTCTGTTGTGATTCTCCTACCCATCTCTCCCGATTGTAAGTCAGATACATGTGGAGTGTACAGTTTGTTTCTTAATTTTATACCCTATGATCAAGCCTACTTAATGCCCCCCCTAACTAGTTTCAACTGCTCCTGGTTGTTGTTTATATGACAAGATTCTGGACTTAAAGGATGACCCTGATGTAGGTGAGACACAAGGGGTTTAGGAAAATGGAGGGGCACATTTTCAAAATGGGAGGAGCATGAATCATCTATGACCGTAGGACTTACTGTGATAGCTGCACCTAAAAATGACCTCCAACGACGCACTTCTCTAGATCTTTAAGTCTCTCTACAGTTGTTCACTATTTTGCTTCTGCACTATCCCTGTGATTTCCTTTAACTAATTGAATGTGGTGAAAGCATCAGCGCACCAGTTCTCTATGTGGTAAGATGGCTCAGCAGGTTCTATTTTGCCTCTTGGGACAAACTTCAGCCGCTTTATAAAAGAATTGACTGATTGAAGAGACCATTGAGATGCATAAACATCAAAGCATCCCCACAAAGCCCGAGTTTCTCCACCAAAATAACAGACATTATCCATTTGACATGTTGCAGACCCAGACAACATCCCATTAGACTGGCCCAGGTTGATTCACAGAATGGTGAAGATAAAAAAGTGGTATTTAAGCTACTGAACTTTGGGTAATTTTTAATGGAGGGATATATAACCAGATTCGTAGTCCACAAATGATGTATAAAAATATGAAATAAAACAGTATAATTGTGATTTTTTCTGTTTGAACTTTAGTTCATTTTAAATTTTTTCTTTAGCATGTAATTACACAGTCATCAATATTAGAGCCTTGTCGATGGCTGCTCTGTTTATTATTATTTTTTTTTAATTTTCTGATTTCTTTGTTAGAGTGGCTTTTTACAAAGTTAAGTGACAGTTTAAGCCATTTATAGATCTTGGCAGGAAAAAAGATACAAGATGTCATGCATGTGATGAAAATACCCATAATCTTCCTGTTGTCATGCAAAGATATTTCTAAAATCCTTTATCGGAAATTTGGATTTGTAGTGGCTTATCAGACATAGAAAAACAGATAATTTTAAATACACATTTTTAAGATCTATGAATATTTTTTAACAGTGTTCTAATTTTAATGGTAAAGATGGGATGAACAGGCACAAACATGCTCTTAAAATGTAGATTCTTCTTTTGGAAGCTTCTAGTGCTAGAACTTTGGCATTCTAGTCATGCTGAAATAGCTCAGACTTATGTGTGATAAAGAGAAACATGAGATTGTGCTCCAAAAACTTTCTGATAGGTAAAAAGCCACACTCTTTGTCTTATTCCCCTGAAGAGTTTATTCCATACCAAAGTTCTGTTCTTTTATCACCAAAATTTTGGAAATATCTCTAGATTCTTAGTTTTTTAGCCTCAAAGTCATGCATGAAATTACTAAGGAGCTTTAGGTACTTAGTTCAAGTCAGCATATCTGTATATGCAGTGCAGACACTGAATTCTGGATCCCATCCAGTGAGGTGAGGAAACTCATTGATTTCATATAACTTCGTTTTTTGGCTAAGGAGGTCATAACGGGCAGAACCAAGGGAACTCTATTAAGCAAATTTTGACTCAATTAATAATTATAAGACTGAGTCTGTGCCTAAATGAAACAGCAGACCTCTAAATCGTTCATTAAAACTTCTTTTTTAGATTGCTCTGAGAGTTTAAGCATCATGACATTGGACTCATAAAATGTACCTGTTGCTTCCAACAAAGAATCACAGGAATTAAAATCTGTTTGCAAGTTTTATGAAGAGGAGGAGATTGGAATCTTTGGAATAACAGAATATCTTTGAGTGATTCTGGCTATACAAAAATCAAGCATTACATCACTTATTTTTTTAAGAGAATGACTTCAAGAACCTGATCTTTCAGCAATTAAATTTGAGAGAAAAGCCTATTATCAGTTGCAAGAGCTCTTCCTTAAAAGTTCTCAGTAAATAAATGCTCAAATGCCCCTTTACGGTACTCTTATGCTGGTGAGGAACACACAATGAACAGAAAATTTACAGATGTGCAAATCACCACTAGATCTATGAAACAGTGCTCAGTCTCACTAACATTCAGGAATTTGCAATTTTTAACATGAGATACTTTAATTCATCAGCTGCAAAAATGTTTTAAAAATATGATTAAATCTGAATAATCAGGGTAGGTGAAGAAACAAGGTCTTTCATATTTCAGACATATTTCAACCTAGCAGTTCCATTTAACGTTATCTGTCTTTGAAATATCCCCGTCCCGTGTGCAATCATAAGCCTAAGCATTGCAGCATAGTTTCAAACAATTAACAGATAGAAGCAATGTAGTTGTCTATTAATAAGAAGATGATTAAACTAGGAGAATTATGCTATGAAACATTTTAAAGTACAAATCTAGATGCATTTCTTAAAAATTCCAAAATATATTATTAAGTGGAAAAAATCAAAATGTGAAACAAAATATGCAATATTGTTCCATTTATTTAAAAAGACACAAAATAATATTATGCATTTCCATGTGATATTATATATGTCATGATGCATGCACATGGTACGATACACATCTACTGTGGTACCTGTCCCTAATCTGGGAAGGTAGGAGGGACACAGTGAGGTAAGGGCTCCACATAAATGTAGTAACCAGCAGACAGTAAGAAAAAAGTTGAAAAACTTAAAAGATTTCTATCTTTGGTTTTAAACAGTGCTGAAGTGAACTGTAATGAGTTTCATAGTTCTAGCTTTTAATATGAGGCTAGAGTTTGGCATGGAATGTGGAGGTAATATTATAGGCCCTTGTCTAATGGAGCAGAAACAAAGGTTTTTTAGAACAATAAGCAGGATTGACAGTAATAGCAGTGCCTGGGAGGATGAATTGGAAGCTGCGAGTGCTGCTGCACCTCCCGGCCTCCCCTTCCTGGTGCCTGAGGTGATGCTCTCCATCGAGTCCCTTCTGTTTCTCTGGGAGCTTAGAAAAGGTGTTGTCGGATGACGCCTCACACGAGTGGTAGTCCCTTCCAAAGTTGGCACGTATTTTCATTTATTCATATTAAATATAAATACAGCTCCTTTGCTCGGACTGACAATGGCAAAGGGAAAAATTTCAAAGACTAAACAATGTAATTTATCCAATTCCATGGGGTCCTTAAAAATGTAAATTTTATCCCCATGTAATTTTTTTCTCCAAAAGATATCTCATTTGAAGGATAACTAAAATAATAATAATAATTTCCCCAATTCAGATTAACATTTTCATGGCCCTGCAGAGGTAAAAAAGTTAACTAAACTTCAGAGATTCATTTGCAAAGAAAGCGTGCAAAGTGAGCTCAACATGTACAGTTTCATGAAGGTGTGGTTGAAACCCTGCAACATTTGCATTTTAGATTGACCTTAAAATTGTATTGTTTCAAGTTGAAAGCCTCTTCAGGGTTGGCTCTGTAGTAAATGAGGAAGTCTGACTTTGGGTCCCAGGAGCTATGGCAGGGGCTGTCTGAGGGTTAGTATCTGTGAGGAAAAAGCCAAACCAATAGGAATGAAAAGTGATAGTTTAGCCTTCATCTCCAGCTGCATTCAGGGAAGTATGTAGAAAGGATGAGTAACATAGGAACTTCTATTTAGAACATTTAAATTTTTTGAACTGTTAAATTTCTGATTGGAATAATTATCTGAATACATAAATAATTCTACTAATTGTGTTGTGTGATGTGAATAAGCTGGATTTTTAAAAGTATAATTAATACTGTGTCATATTTTGCCTTTATTCTTTCAGAACAGAAAGCTCCATGTCTTTTTCTTTGTAGAGGAAAAGGCATACATATTTTAAAATGAAGCACTGATTAGCATTGCTGTTGCATTGTTTTCTTTGCAGAGTATGGTTTCTTTTTAGGGAAGCCAGTGCTCCCTTTAGACTACAAAACTGATGGTGACCCAAAAATACTATACTTTGAAGTGGGAAGGAAGAGCTTGCTGGAATGACAGAGGCAAGGAGAGCCAGTGTGCCTGGAGTTGTTAACGAATCCAGAAGCACAGCATGGATCTGAACTAGTTAGAAGGGATGGGAGATGAATCCCTGGAATACAAATAATGTTAGTTAATGATTATTTTACTCTGGAAGCATACTTCTCCAATAAAATGGAAGAAGAGTTATATTCCTCCACCAATTTGCAATCTGTGCAAATGCAAAAAAAGTATCGTTAAATATCTAGGCTCAACAGTACAGGTCATTGTATATCTGTGTGCAGGTGTGTGCTGTAATTCAGATGAAGAGATTATCACAAGTGGAAGATACAATTGTGAACACTTGGAGGGTTTGTATCATAACCTGTCAATAAATACCAATTATTATATTTGACTAATGGAATATTTTATACATTTGTATTTACCCAAGGAAGGGAATGCTTTTATTTCTGGGAGAATAGGAAAGTAGGTAACTCTGTGTCTAATAACAAACTTTTTTTCTACCAGTTAAATTAAACATGCTTTGAAAACAAAACTTTCAAATGTTCCTTGATAGTTTACAGTTCATGTTACATTCAACAGAACTGTAGGTTACCATATCATCAAACAAAACCATGCAGAAAGCAACATTCACCTTGAAAAATCCCTGTGGCCATCACAAAGATCCAAACGTATGAACAGTTATTAGGGGAACTAAGAGTATAATTTCATTAACGATAATGGAAAGTTTGTTAGAATTTTTATGTCAAGGCCCCATAGGTAGAGAATTGTAGACAATTATTTTGAATACATGCCACAAATCAAAAGTTATTAGAACAGATGTTCTGAAATGTGAGTATGAAATTTTATCTATTTGCTTCTACATTAGTCACTAGCCAAAGGGTAAAACCTTGCTCCTCTAGAATGGATTTACTAAAGAATAATTGTATAGCAATTGCAGTAGTTTACACTCCCACCAACAATGTACAAGAGTTCTGTTTTGGAAATCAATACGAAGAATCCTCAAAATACTAAAACTAAAAATTCCATTTGACCCAGCTACTTTCTTTTAGGAATCTTCCCTAAAGATTTAAAAACATCACATTACAGTGATCCATGCATATCCATGTTTGTAGCACCACAAGTCACAATAGCTGAATCTTGGAAGTGGCCTATATAATATGTCTATCACCAGATGAATGGATAAAGAATGTGTGGTATTTAAACATCATAGAGCACAGCTCTGGCATAAAGAAAGGTAAACTTGAGTCATTAGTAGCAAAATGGATGCACCTTGTGACTATAATATTTAGTGAAATAAGTCAGACACACAAGCTTAAATATGACATGGTTTATCTTATATGATGAATCCAAAATACAAGTAAAGAGAAAAATAAAAGGAAATAGGAAGTAGAGAAATAGATCTTTCCCAAAGGGGAAGGAATTCAAGTGATGGAGGCAGGGGAGAAAGAGGAGTTGAAAAGGAACGAAGCTATGCGAAGTCCACACATCAATTCCATACAGGAAGGTAAACATCGTGTACTGCAAACATGGACTAGTAGAAATAAAAATTTTAAGAAAAAGGAGAGGAAATAATTGCAGACTTTTTTCCAAGTGATTTTCTATTGGTCAGTTAGCATTCAAAATTCCCAATGCATCTCAGTTTTGATTAAACAGCTTGAAGAGTAGTTTCTTATGTTTAGAATTACAAGATTTTCCCGATTATTTGAAAATAATCTTCACGTGCAATAATAACAGGCAAGATTTTGGAATTCACCACAGCTGCAACTGTATCTTTTGTGCTTCAAAGCTGGTGAGCTAATTTTTTCTAGTGGTCCACAAATCCCAAGTTGAATCTTCATTGTTTTCTCTTCATCATTTTTCTACACAGTTAAACTCACGACATGATGAAAACATTGCTGCTCTGTGAAATATTTCCTAGAAAATAGCCAGCTGATAAAGCTGATGAGTAATAAAGAGACATAAGAAAGTAGCAATTTTCATCCCTCAAGTAGCTTTTGAGGTGAATTTGGCCTGGTGTTTGTAGAATCATCTGGAAAATTTGGAAAGATCACATACATTTTTTTCTTATTCTACATTACTAAATTTTTAAGGGAGAAATTATGGGTTATAGTAGTGTTCTTGACTTTGATTATTCTTGAAAGTATCAGAGAGTGTTCCTTGAGAAACCAAGGTATTCCTATAATGGAATTAGATTTATAGGACACTCAGAGTTTACATGAAGCTTTGAAACTCACAATTAATGAGGTTTCCTTGGTGGTGGTCCATACAAATGAGGATGTCACAACAAAATGAAGCATAAACTCCTGCTGCATTTGGGGATGGGTCTAATTTTATGATAATGTGAGAAAAAGAGGGAGACAGTGAGACATATCACATTTACATTAATCTTTTCAGAAAAAAATGGAGTTAAGACTATTTCTGAATATTTTAAGTAAAAATGCAGATACTCAGAACTTAAATGATAAACTAGGTAGAGAAAAGGCAAGATAAAACAGTTGTTGTGGAACCACAATGTGATCACTGGTGATTGATGATCTTAGGGGAATGCCCACACCCCACACCTTTCCACTGGGCCACCTTCCAAATGTGTCATCACACTAAGGTAGGGAGGAAATCAAGCCTGAAAAAGCCAGAGTGCAGGAAGTAAGTTATATGTTGACCAGCACCATTTTAGGCTGACTGAAGTTGTGACAGGGCTCTCTGGACTTAAAAAGTGGTTCCTTCTACATTTTAATCTTATTGATCACAGAGTTTTTCTGTCCATCTACTTATCACTATCACTTTCATTTTTAGTGTTTAATGTTTCTGTCCCCACATTAAAGGGAAGTCAAGAGACTACAATCAGAAAAATTCTTTACATTTGCAAGCTTCAATGAAAGAGAAATAAAAACTAACTTTTGGCAAATCAAAGTAAAAAATGTAAAGGAAGTGCATGTAGCATTGACTTAGTTCCTAACTTCATAAGAATTTTATGAATATTAAGAGTGACAAAGTATATACAATGCCAGATACCCAGTACATCTTACCAATTGCAAAAGCTTCTATTGCCAACCCTATGATGGTTAATCTTACATACATACCTCTTTTTCTTGCTAAATCATCTATGTTTATTTTTGAAGTTAAAAATGTATGTATATTATACACACACATAACTCAGATTAGTCATTTTCAAGTGTTCAACAGCTACAGGTTAGATTTTACATATTGGACAGTGAAAAGTATGCAAAGAGAGAATGAACAAAAGTTAAGGTAAATGAAAGCACTTTCTAATTTTGTATGTTCAACTGTTTGCAAGTGGATAAGGTGACTTTTTTCTGCACAAGTCATAAATGAGGAAAGTTGCAAACCTATGACAGGCGACCTTTTCTTTCTTCGACTGTTTTTGTTTTAAGTCACGTCCAGCAGTAACTTATACTCTTATGCAAAAGCCTAGGGTTGTTCAGAAACACCTGCCTCTGACAACCATAGATTATCTCAGGTATTCAAAATAAGCTTTTTTGAGGATCATGCTAATTAGTTAAAGTCACAGCCAAAACAAAAATCTTGATTTTGATAATCCAAGGAGGTAATGTGTATAACAGCACTCTGCAAGCTAAAAACCACTGTATAAGACAAATCAATAGTAAAAGAGTTCACTGGTGAGCTCACTTAAAATAATGTTCTTCCTTTCCTTCTCAGTGGATTTTCCCTTCACAGGCTATTCATGGAAATCAGGCAAGTTCTTTTCTGTCTCAAACTGCTCTGTGTGCAAAAATAGCACTTCTGTTGGAACATCACAAAAAGATCTATTGGAAAACTTTATTATGAGATAAAAAGTACTCTTTTATTTGACTTAAAGATTTATAAAATTGCCTACTTTCCCTTCCTAAAATAAAATGATACTGCTTTTTGATTGCAGTACCAGTTTGTTACTATTTTTACCACAAAATATTGTGAGTTGGCAGAATGTTCTAATGAAAACATGTCTGAATTGAAAAAGTCATGGTATGTTGTAGACTTATCAGAAAAAAATCCAACGTTAATTGTGGTGGCTTGTTCTGTTAGGATATAAATAATTGGACTGCAGAGCAGATAGATTTGGGAGTTCAAAGTGACATTACTGCTTCCTTGTAAAAACTTAGTATTGAAACACTCTGACGAAACCCACTTTTGGAATTAATTTGACTTGCATATTAAAATGCTGAAAAATATCTATCACTGTAGGTTTTTTTTACTCCAGTTAAATGAAGTAGCTGTCATATTGATAAATAGTTAATAATTAGTGAAAACTACTAGATGTGCAGTTGAGTGACAGGTGGAGGAGGTGAGGAGAAAAAGCGAAAGCTTCCTCTCAAAGTGCTAGAAATTTTCTGAAATGTTCTGTATATTGGTCTCTCTTTTCTTTCCATGTTTATTATCATCTTGTCAAGGTGGCCATTAAAGGAAATGCATGGGCAGCCATCTTGAATAGAACTGAGTTGGGTCACAGAAGTGTTCTGCTGAAGTCTGTCATACAGTAGTTTCCAACTTCTGTGTGCCTGCAGTTGATTAGAAATGACCTTGGGTATAGTAAAATTTGTTCGTCATTTCATAGTTGCCTTTGCAGCATTGATTGGTAAGTCAATGAGCTGTTTGCTACTTTTTATACTGATAGCAACTCCGTGCAGTTGACTTGTATAGATACACAAGTGAATCCCTGCTCCTGTGATGATATTTTTACATGTGCATTTTTAGAAAGATAAACAGAACCTTCAGGAAATTCCCAGTTTTTAAAAGAGACTGATGATAATGTCTTTCCTTTTATTTTTAATGCCATTCTTTGGTTAATGCCATTAATTCTTTTTTATACTTGGATTGGTTAGTGTTGAATGTTGATTGCTAAATTATAGCCTGAAGAATGAGGATATTGCTATTTTTTGCTGCTATTTTGTGGCTAGTATTTGTACAAAAAGTACTAAAATTTGATATCAAGCTAAAAGTATTTTAAAGGAGGTATTTTGATATGCCAGATGGTTTCTTCCAGCAATAGAAAAAAATGTGTATTTTAGATCAAAATGTGAAAT
>RJWM01031288.1:0-22577 GCA_004363535.1 Dasyprocta punctata
GGTGCTCCTTGAATTTTCTATGGAGTGTTTTACTATCAGTCTTAACACTACTTTTCTTTTTTCCGTGAAAATGGTAAAAAGATGGCAGAGGGTTCTCAGCTCTCCCTCCCTGGTCCCACTGAGGCCATCCTCAGTAGTGTGTTCCAAGACTGTTGTGACACCCAGCAGGAATGCCCAGGCCATCCCCTGGGTCCTCTCTGGGGCTCAGCATTTCCCAGTGGACAGCAAAACCCATAGTGATTTATTTCTGGATTTAAAAGAACAGATCACCACGAACCTACCAGAAGGACTCAGCAAACAGACTGACAGTGCTGAGGGTTGGCAAAGATGCAGACAATCTGGAACCAATTAAATACAGGTGTACTAATGATCTAAGTGTGTGCTTTCTTGGCTAAGCTTGCTACTTCTCCCTACCACTACAGCTTTCCTATAATGATTGGATATGTGGATGAACAGACAGACAGACGGATAGATCTACTTTTCTTTAGGAACCTATTTAATTCTGTGCTGTGACCCTGGACCCTAGGAGAAAATGAGAAAACTGGACCAATCTAGGGAATGGGTAAGACTTTTCCAACCTAGTTTTTCTGTACTTCTTGAGAATAGCCAGCTTTTCAGGATAGAGTATTACAACCTGAGCAAAATCACTAATAATCACTAGGCCCATGGCAGGCCGCACTGTGCAAAACATCCTTACTAAGTTGATCCCTAAAGAAAAGTATATAATTACCTGGCTTGGTTTGGTTTTTGATTTTGCTATGTAGTCTTGGGTCTTGCTATATTGTCTCGGGTCTTGCTATGTAGTTCAGGCTGGCCTTGAACACACTATGTAGCCCAGGATGGCCTCAAAGTTGCAGCAATTCTCCTGTCTCAGCCTCCTGAGTGCTGGGATTACAAGCATGTGCCACTGCACTGGGTTCCTAGGTTTTTACCATTGGAAAATTATTCTGCTGTTTCCCCTAGAAATGTCCGGCCTTAAAAAGAGTGAATCCCTTTCACCCAAAAAGGATAGTGAAAACTTTCACTTGTGAAGTTCTCCTCAAACTCTGCCTCTGGCTTTCTCTGCTTTTCAATCCTTCTTCCACAACCTCACAGCAGTGGTTTCCAGAAAGGTTCTCACTTGGGTCCTTGTTCCCTAACTCTGCCCTGAAAGAAGAGTTAAGTGTTCTTTTTTATCATTATTTTAAAGAGGATAAAACCAAGGAAAATAAAACTAATCAAAATAAACCAGTATAAGTGATACAGGACTTCAAGACCTTATGAAACTAATGATAGTTACCATTATGCCTTTTGTTGTCTTCAGAATAGCTGCAGATACCTTCAGACATAGTAAAAATCGAACAGAACAGAATAGAATAGAAACAAAAAAACAAAACAATGAATGCAATAAAGGACTTCAAAACAAGCCAATAGTAAATCCAAAATGGCTGCCATAATACGTCTTGCTATCTTTCAAATAGCTGCTCATACCATCAAATTTAACATAATCAAACAAAACAAAAGAGAATAAAACCCAACCCAACAAAACAATGAAAATGATATGGTTTTCCAGCAGGGATCACTTCCTGGTGAGGCCTGGTTCTCTCCCTCTGCAGTCTGCAAATGGCGCTGACTCACGGAGAGAGGCTTGGGTGTGGCTGTCCCCACTTGAGTTAAGTGTGCTTTCAGCTCAGCTCTGGATGACAACTCATAGTGGTGTCTCTGTCTACAGAACTGGTGAACCCGCCAAGGCCCCAGCTCTTAATCCCAGCACACTGATGGAAGTTTGACAACTGAATTTTAAAGGGGACACATTCAACAATAGCATCAGGTATGTAAGGAACAACTTAAAATTTTTAAACTTTTATACATCCTCTTATCCCACACTGGACATGAGGCATGAATGCAAATTATATGCCAGGGACAGTCCAGAAAGCTCCAAACCCACTTTTAAGTTAAACCAGTGACTCCAAGTTGTTGTTGTAGTTGAGATCTTGAGTATCTGTCCCCAAAAGGCCCATGTAGTGAAGGCTGTTCCCCAAGGTGCTGCTGTTGGGAAGTGATGGAACTTTTCAGAGATGGAGCCTACTGGAAGGTCCTTACATCATTTGGAGCAATACTATCAAAGAGGGAAGTGGGACCCTGGTGTCCTCATCATTCATTTCCAGGGCACAAGGCAAGCATATTGCTTACTCTTGTCATAATGTGCTGCCTCACCACTGGCCCAAAAGCAGTGAGACCAGTTGGTCACTGGAACCTCCAAAAGCATGAGCCTTTTCTCTTTATAAATTTATTAGCTCCAGTGTTTCTGAGATAGTAATGGGAAGTTAACACAGTTGCCAACATCTTCAAAGCCAAGGGTTGCCAAGTATGCCAAACCTGTAAGATACTCAATAAGCAGTCATGGTGGTAAAGGATACATTTCTGGGTGACTCTGAACACAGAACTGGGAGACAGAGGATCCCATTTCTTTATAGATCAATGAGAAGATTGATCTTGATTGCTGGAGCTTTACCATGTCTAAAATGACATGATTCTGTAATTGAAATAGGCATTTTTCCAACTCCTTCTGTTGAGGGGAGGAATTCAATGTCCTGAATGGTAAGCTGACTTGGCCGTACTGATCCTGGTCTTTCACCCTGATCTTCTGACTCCTAGTCCCATCTCCACTGAAGTATATCAGGTTGCCTCTCCTGAACTCTGGCAGCCGATGCCTTAGATTTTAGGAAAAGAAACAGAAAACGACACACAGCAAATAATGAATGGGGCCTGGAAGCTACTCCAAAAGCCTCTTTGGCATAAGGTAGGGCTGTTAGTGTACAGCCCTTGAGTAGACACCACGATTCTTCCTTCTCCTACCATAGATCCAAGTCAGAGCTCAAAAGTTCATCCCAAGGTACGATGAGCTCCTAGTAAGTTTCCGCTTGGGACTGAGTCCAGCTCTGCGGTAATGAACCCCAGAGAACCACTTACTTCTGAATTCAGTGTTGCTACAAATTCCAGCTAGGCATATGTGTTTGGGGGAAACACTGAAACTGACCTGGACTCCTATTGGAGGTCTGGCAAGCTTTGCCAAATGTTCCCTAAGCAGCTCCCTTGTAGAGGCCTCTTGCCTAATGTCTTTCAGCCAGGGGAATATTGAGTGCCTTGTTAAAAGTGAAGTCAGAAGAGAAGACAGTCAGGTCTTAAGTTCCAGCTCAAATACCACACATCCAGTAGTTTAGTTTAACAAGATTTCCTAAGTGAAAGTAGCTCATGGCTATTTGACAATGGTCATGTGATAAATTTCTGCCAAATGCTGCTAATTTTTAAGAACCAAAAGGGAGTTGCTGGATAATTATAACAGACACTCTAGAGGAACTATATCATAAGAGTTTTTAATCTGGGGAAAATTCTTCCTTTTGCCAGACTGTTTCTGCTATTAACTTTGCCAATCTAATTCATCTTCAGTTTTTCCAAGATGCAAGCCAGAACTGAAAATAATACAATCACGAACAGTTAACATTTTCTAGATACAGCCTGCCTTCAGAATGACTTACAAATTGTTATATGTGAAGAACATCATGTAAAACTTTCAAATATCTGCCCAGGTGTTGACAAGTACCAAGTCGGGCTAATATAAGCAACAAGTTAGGTCTGCATTCCAGCCACTTGGCAGCCCGCAGTGTCTACATGGTTCAACAAGTCATGAACTTGTGTGCTTGTAGTGTACTACACTGATAAAATCATTCCACAGTGTGCACCGTTGGAACTACTCTGAGTCCTATTGCCAGGTGCTATGGTTTGGATAAATGTCACCGCTCAAAGATCCACATGTTAAAATCTTGGTTTCCAGGTTGGCACTATTGGAGGTGAGGTCATAGGTCATTAAAGGCATGCCCCTGAAGAAAATTGTGGGACCACAGGCTCTTCCTTTTCCTCATTTTTTCTTTCCTTTTTTTCTTTTCTTTTTGCTTCCTGGCTAATGAGGTTTGCAGGTTTTTCCCTGCCATGCATTCCCCACCAGCTGGCACCCCACCACCAGCCCAGTGCAATGGTACTGCTTGATCATGAACTAGACCCTCAAAAACTGTGAGCCTCAATAAACTTTTACTCATAATTTAATTATCTCAGGTATGTCATTATCATAATGTGAAGCTAACACACAGGTATAACCAAAGGACGTGTTAGGATCTGAGTGACTAATACAGTCATAGCTTATGTCAACTCTAAAGGAAGATAAATACTTACAAGTGATAGAAATATGGTCAGTAGCTTTCTTCTCTGCTTTCCACTTGAGAAATATAACTGAGACAATGCACAACAAAGGAAACCAGAAATATCAGGATAGAATGGAACCTCCAAGCTCATCAAGCCAGCTTCCTACTTCACCTCACAGACAAGTAAACTGAGTCCCTGTCTTACATCACATTGCCCATAAGCAAAGCCTGGGGCAGGGATTCAGATGCAAGTGATTTATCAGGAGCCTGCTCTTCAGGAAAATCCTGAGGAAGGAAGTGAAACAGGGAAGTGCTGAGCTAGAAAGCGACTAGGGAAAGCCTAGTCTTGTCCTGCAGTGCTCCGGCTATAGCCACCCATGATGAGGAGCTGCTGTCCTACAAGCAGTGTCTAGTTCTCCAAGAAAGGAGCTTGGAGTCATACTCGGGTGGAGGAATGGGTCAATGCCCATTCATGAGGATCTGGGCAGGGCCTCAGAACCTATTCCAGCCCCAGGAAAATGCCTGGTGCCAGGAAACAGTTAAGTACAACCTGAGTTTTCTGGGCCTCATTCAACATTCTTTCCTTGGCACAAAGCTGGTATGGTTTCCATGTTCTGTTTGTTTGGAGTTTTTCCCCAGGATTTCAGAATCTAATTATATTAACTTTATTCCCCTGAAGATCAGATAAGTTAGCAAACCTTGAAAGACTGGAAGTCATGTTCAAATCCATCTGGGATAGCCTGATCCCTCTGACTACTTGTCAATATGAGCTTCTGCATGTAAATAAAATACGGTAAATATGAAATATGTCACGGTGCCTGCCTCATCCTAAGTCCTTAACCAAGAGACTATGTCACACCATGGCCCTTTCTATGACTGATCAACATTTACCTAGTCTGTTGGGATGCATGAAAGAGAAGCAGTTCAATCCATTCCCTCACTAATGTCATTGTTTTGGTTTGGTTTGGTTTGGTTTGGTTTGGTTTGGTTTGGTTTGGTTTTGTACCTCATGAAAAGAAAAGTAAGCTGGAAAAATAAAGTTTCTCAGAAATACCTAAGAGTGATCGCAAGCAAACTCTAGGAACAAGACTAGGGCCACAGACTAGGTCAAATGGAGACAAAACATTGGGTAGAAAATGAGGACAGTAAGTCACAAGAGAATGGAGCAGGAATGTAGAGCTGGTGTCTCTTGAGTACGTTAATGGCAGAGCTAACACAATGAAGAGCAGGAGGAGCCACAGAGGTAGAGGTCTGCAGGTCAGCCCAAGGGTTGGGAAGCTTGAAAAGACATTTTTCTGTCAGGCAGGACAGATATCGAAAGGTGAAGACACTGCAGGTAGAAGAAAGAGACCAGCTGGTCAGAAGGCAGCAGTCATCTTCCTTAGGGAAGACGGGTCATGTGGACGACGCCAGACTTGGGGAGACTCTGCAGATGCACAGTTGGGCTGGCAGAAGGGGGCCAGAGAGGGGTGTGGTGGTGGAGGAAGGAAGAACCCAGCAGAACCAACAGATCCTAGCAGGACCCAGCATGATGGCCTTCAAGAGAGTCTCTTCTTGGCAAGGGTTCCTTTTATCCTTTCTCATTGGTCTCAGAATCTGTGGGTGGCTAAGTGGTATTCAGGGATTGGAAAAGGGGAGAGAGTAGGTTTCAAGGATCAATGGGCCCCAAAAGGCAAAGGTGAGGTGATATGGGACAAGAGACACCTATGAGGGAACCAGACACTGCAGACCTTGGAAGACGCTAGATGAAAGTTTGTTCCTGATTCTCCAGGGGGCTGCAGCAGTTTCTTTTGTTATCTAAGCCTATGTTTGCTGAATATGCAAATGTTCACCAAGTATGGATTATAAAAAATTATTAAAAAGAGCTTCCATAGGGAAAACATACTATTAATCTTGAAAGTTCCCTTGCCTTTTCTAGTGGTTCCTCCTCCAATAAAACATGACATTGTGGTTTTGTTTGTTTTAGCATATTGCAATTTTGATAAGGACCCAAATCCTTACATCAGATATATTCTTCAATGTCAAAAAGGCGTGCAAAGAAATATTTCCTAATGAAAGATTTATCTTTTATCTGACAGTGATGATTTAGCCAGTGCTGATCTCTTCATCCTCTTTTCCATTAAAAAAAAAAAGAGAGAGAGAAGGTTGAACAAAATTACCTTTCTTGGAATAACAGCCCCTTTAAAAACCAGACTGCTTTGTCGTTACCTCTGTAATCTCCCTTGGAGATCATGGGCTATTCATTTTCTCCCTGACTCCAATTTGCCTTTTGATATTTTTCTTTGGTCTGTTCAAACAGTCGCCCGATGGCCTAGCTCATCAGAGCAAGGCCTGGGCTCAATCCGGAGCCCAGTGACATGGCCCGTCACCCGGCACTGGCCGGCTCTGGGGCTCTCCGCGCACCGTGGAGGAGCTTTGAAAACCGCCTAAGCTCTTCTCGTTAAAGCTTTCTCTCACTCTTATCCCCGTGATATCTTTTATCTGTGTATCATGTCAGAGGCTGCAGCTTGATGGTTCTTAAAAAAGAGGGTAGCTACTGAGCCTTTAAAATCAAGGAAAATCTGAGGAAAAAAACAGCTGAAAATATGAGCAAATTACAGTTGAATGCACAAGGCACCATGTATGGCTTGGGCAAGCTGGGGTTCCTGCTTAAAGCCTGGCTGTGAAAGAAGGGGGCCTGGAATTAAGCCCACAGGAATTGTGCATGTTTGGGGGAGGCTCCTTTCCCCACATTGCACCAACCCCTGCCATCCGGGCTGGCAGCAGTCCTGCGCTCTCAATGCACAGTTTCTTCAGGCTGGTCAACTGGGCCAGCGATGACTATTTTATTGCTGCCTTTTCTCATATGTCCAATTGTGGTTGTTGTCTTCTTTGGATATCTCCCTGCATTCCATCTGTTCGATTGCATCTCTGGTGGCCCCTGTGGAAAGCTTGCACCCCACAGCATAGCCATGGTTCAGAGGCAGTATTGCCCAGACAAGAAACTTCACACAAGCCGGGCGTGGTGGCGCACGCCTTTAATCCCAGCACTCAGGAGGCTGAGGTAGGAGGAGCGTTGTGAGTTCTAGGCCAGCTTGGGCTACAACGCGAGCGCAAGGCCGGCCTGAGCTACACAGTGCAACCCTGCCTCAAAAAAAAACCAGGGTTGGGGAGTTTGGCTCAGCGGCTTAAGCGCCTGCCCTGGCAAGCGCAAGGTTGTGAGTTCAATCCCCAGTGCTGCAAAAAAAAAAAAAAAAAAAAAAAAAGAAACTTCACACAATTCACTGCCTTTCCGCTCACACAGCCCCTCCAAAAGAACTTTCTAACTGTATTAAATCAGCTGAGTGGATCCAAGCGCGCTGACTTAGCTCTTACTAGATTTTGAATGCACAACCACATCCCAGCTCATTAGGGACAAGAAAGCCGAGCCGTCCAGCGCGGCCCACACTCCAGGAAGGCAGTCCGTGGCAGCGGGGTCCGGGAGCCACAGGCCAGCTGAGTCCGCTTTTTCTTGTCTTTTAAGCTTTATTGATCTCAGGAAGAACTGAAGCTCTGTTGAAAAGCGTGGGAATCAGCTCAACATACTAATTTATGTATTATTTATTAACTTAAAGGCACCTAGACCCCCAGAAGTCAAGAAAAATGAATAGAAGGTGTGAGGCTGCCATTGCAGAAGGGACTGCTCCCCCTTCCAGAACACTTCCGCGGGGACCATGGACTCTCATGGGGGACGATGGGCTGCGATGAGCTCCTTGGGATTTGAAGTCAGGCAGCAGCATGGTGAGACCAGGAGCTGGTTGCTGCGCCTCCTGAAGCTATAGCTTTCTTGCATCTAAAATGTAGGGAAACTTCTCTTCAGTGAGAAAAAGAGTATTTGAATCTCAAAGTGGTTGCAAATGCCTGTTGCAGCTATTTCGTATGAGGAGAAACATATGTCCAGCTCCTAGATTTCTGGTCCGAGAACAATTACCTTTTCTGATTAAAACCCCTATAGGAAGAGGCAACACTGCAGCACTGAACCCCGCCGTCTTCCCTGCAGTAAGACACCAGCAAAGGCCTGCGCCACTACACTGGGGCCGAGACAGAGTACTCGCTGGCATGCAGTCTCTCTCCTCTAGATGATGGTGCCAACAACGATGACAATGAGGACGATGTTGCTGTTGATGTTGTTGCTGTCGGCATCCTGCGTGGTGCCCAGTCAGGGAACCAGAGGCCTCACACCCAGGGGTCGCATGGCACCACTCTGTTGTCCAAGCAGCCCACTGGGATCATAAACTCAGCCCCAATGAGAAATTAGACAGACGAAGCTTCACGAAAGGAAGACACTTTACTTGTAAAGAGGAAAAGGAAGGAGGGGGAGGAGAAGATAGCGAGCAACTCTGATAAGAAAGAATCAGGGTAGGGAGCTCCGGAAATTTGTAGGATCTGTGGGCCCTTTGTTCTGGCTGCTTTTGTAGGGGAGTCCAAGAGTCTTCCCCCATCTCGGCATTTGCCGTAACTGGATGGGCTTCCGGACGTCTCTGCTTCACGTCCTCTCTTCCAGCAGTCTACGTGCAGCTTCTGTGTCTGTTTACTTGTCTTTGACCTACTTTCCAAGGCCCTCTCTTTGAGGTGGGTGACTAGTTGGCAAGGGGATGCCTTATTCACGGTTATCTTAGAGAAGGAGGGTAGCTGTTGAACTTTATGAAGACCCTAAAGTGAATACTGTAGTGACTCTAGAGTGAAAGCATCCATACACATGTATTAAAGCTATGTGTCAAAGTTCTGTAGATGTATCATTAAAGTTAGTCACCCCCCACCCATATTTGCTGCCCTATACCATACTGGAGGTGGGGCAGCTTACTCTGTGCGCACTTGGCTTTTTCTCTGTGCCCTGCCTGTCAGCCTTTCCTCACTCTGGTTTCTTGGTGCAAGTCCCAAGGCCATTCGGTACCTTTCTTTATCTGGTTTCTCTCTCTTTCTCCACCCCTGTCCTTGGCCCATTTTCCAGTGGAGTCTGTCTACTAAAGTTCGTTTTTAACTCCTTCTAGTCAGGATTAGCTAGAAGAGATAATGGGGCCCGAATTCAATATTCTCATCCACAGATCTCTGCTCCCACAATTATTATTAATAGTAGTAGTATTACTATTTTAAAAGTCACTCAATCACCCATCTTCCATAATACAGGAAGTCCAGTACTTTCCTAATAACTGCAACCCCCCAGTGACAGTCAGCATGGCTCTCACACTCAGCAAGGAACACTGGTCTCTGGACAATCCGCCCCTGTCCTGGCTTCTTTCTGCCACCAAAGTGGTTGCTGAAATCTGTCCACAGCTAAGACAGCTGTATTAGTTGGATCCTGTGTCCCCCCAAGTCCTCATCTAATTTGGACGGGGACGAGTCTGGCGTTTGCGATTGGTTTGTTGTCTGGCGGTGGGATTGGTAGTGTGAGTGCTGCACCCGCCCAGGGTGGAGCCGAGATACAGTGTAAGGGAAGCGGGTCTTCCTCTCTTGCTTCCTCTGCTCTCTCTCTCCCCAGCATGCCTTTCTATTTGGTTGCCACCATGAATGGCTGCCCTGCCACACCACACTGCCTTGGCGCCAACTAAGTACGGACAGAAACTACCAAGAACTGTAAGAAATAAACCTTTCCTTCCCTAATTTTGGGCATCAGGTATTCTGTCTCAGCAATGAGTGAAAAGTAACTAAGACAATGGCCTATCCACCCAGTGCTGTCCCATGCCCATGTCCTCCTCGGGAGGATACAGGAATTCAATGTCCAGCTCAGCAAAGGATGCCCCCACCCTGGCAGATGGGTTTGGAGGGTGATGGTTCTTAGCTGATATCCTCTGTCCTTTCCCCAGTCAGCATTCTCAGAACCTCCTACCAGAACTAGTTCTCCTCTGAACGTCTGATGCCTAGTAACCTACACCCCTGGCCCCCTTTCCCCAAGAAACAAGATTTGCTTTTTAGTCTTTGAAATCTGGGGACTATCATAATAATAAGGCCATTTCTCAAAGCATAGCCATCTTTATTGTTTTTAGAGCACCCCGATTCCTGCTTTACCCTCGCCTGCTACCCTCTGTTCCCTTCCCATCCCCTCACCCATCTTGCCTCCACCACTCTCCTCCTCCCTTCCCCTTTCCCACACCCACGCCATCTTCTCTCCTTCCCACCCCTCCCAAAGGGCAGAGAGTTCTAGTTTCACCACAGTGGTTTCATCTGTCAGCAAGCACAAGCTACCCTCGGTGAGACCTTGTACTACAAATATTAAAATCACATCCTGTGCAACACTGTGCTCCCTCATTTACAAACTTTATCTGACTTAATCCTCACATAGCTATTATGACCTCCATTTCATATAGGAGAAAATGAGTCTCTACAGAGGCCAAACAGCTCATTGAAGTCCACACAGTGGAGTACAGATTTGGATCCTGATCTATGGGGTCCCAGCACTCCTTAGAACCCACCCCACAGGGTGGGAATCACTTCCGCCCTGCTCTTCTGTGTGTTTGAGAAGCTCTTGCTATGCCAGGAATTCTTATTAGTTCTTAGCACTTGTAAAGTAAATCATTTCATCCTAAGATACTGTAGGACATAGGTACTATTGTTATCCCCACTTTGCAGGTGCAGATCCAAAGCAAATTTAAATAACCTGTCCAAATCCATGGCTGGTGAGTGGACAGGGAGGCAAACCCAGACCACCTGAAGCTCTTTATGCCTCCGCCGTGTGGCTCCTGCCTGGCTGAGCTCCTCCCAGAAGGGACGCCTCTCCCTTCCAGAACCCCACTCTGAGCACGGGGCGGGCGGTGTCCATACAGTAAGATGGGTGCCCGTGTGACAGGGGTTGTGGCACCTGTGTGTTCTGAGCGTGGGATTTTCTAAGGTACTCTGTTCAAGAAGAAGGAGGCTGTGGAACCAGGACTGCCTGCCTCGAATGTGATGTTCCAGAAGCAACTGCTACAAATTCTCCCCCAACCCCTGGAAAGTTGAAGTGCTCCAGATCACACTTGGAAGACTCACCCTTTTGAATGGAGCACACTTTTCTGGACTGAGAGTAGCCTACTGAAATGTAAACACAAGGGAGGGGTATTTAGCTCAGTGTCTCAAGGGCCTGCCTAGCAAGTGCAAGGTTGGGAGTTCATTCCCACCCCCTGTACCAAAAAAAAAAAAAAAAGAAAGAAAGAAAGAAAGAAAAAAAAAAGAAATGTAAATCCCTCCAAGGAGCTGAACCTTCTCAGATGTCTCTGCAGCAGAGGTGACCACTGTCAGGGCCACACGGCCCTCTTCCTCGGCTCTCCTCTGTGCTGCCCCTGCATGCTGAGCCCAGGAACGGCCTTCCCTGAGCCCCGTAGTGGGCAGGCTGACCCCAGGGGCCGAGCAGGTATGCAGGAGGATTTGAGCTCTGGCCCAAGGGCTGATGTGTGAAGGTCAGCAGTTGTTGGATGGGGATAAGCCAAGTTTTCTGTGGGCTGGGACCACAGAAGTCCCTTCCCAAACATCTTGTGAACATTTTCCCTGGGGTGGCATATGCACATAGCCACAGGGACTCTCAGAGCCTGCCCCTCCTTCCCAGCTGCGTGTCCATGTGATGAGGCAAGCATGCACACTGGAAACTCCTGAGGCTGCAGGCCAGAGGTCATCTCTTTTCCTGCTCTTGGGAACACACCCAGTTGACACAAGGGGAAAACTACAATAGTCAGGCTGTTAATACTGCAAGAAGAAACCTAACCCATGATAGATGAAGCATTGGTGAGTCAATCCCCCAAGGAGGGTGACAGCCTGGTTTTCAGCACTCTCTTCTGACTTTGTCCCATTTCCTTCCCCAACACTCTCCTAGTGGTACTGTGGCTGCATCTTCCAGAGAAGTTACGTGCACTCAAATTCTTACTTTGGAATGCACCCAAGCACTTACTCTAGATCTTTAATTCTATTCTGAATTTTCCCTCTATGTCGAGTTTGCTTTCTTGGCTGGTTTGGAGCTATTCTGCCACGATTCCTTCTTGAATGTCATCTCCTGCTTTGTATTTATTTGAATACCTATACAATTCTGTGATCCACAGAACATTTGGAAGTAGATTGCGGAGACACAGGAGCAAAGAATCACTTACAGATAAAACCAGAGCTCTTGTCCAAAAAAATGCACCTGAACAATTTCTATCAAGTTCTATATTGGTTCTTGCCAACCACTCAGTGAAGGATCATTGAACCCTTATCTGTGTAGAATGCTCTTCTAAGACAGTGTAGATGATAACAAGACAATGTCCTTCCCCAAGAAGAGTATAAGTGAATTCAGGCAACAAAGCTTTATCACCCAATAACTCATAAATTAAGGTAACATTCAATGAATACCAAATGGATGCTGTATAGTTTTAAATTCAAGCAACAGTAAAATAAATTTAATTTCTGATATCTCATCAAAGAATTCAGAAAGAACTTTATTTCCTCGCTAACAGCAAAGCAAATAGCTTCCCATTCCAGGAGTTTCTGCACTGCAAGTGACATAGTAGCAACAGCACTCGACTCACAGATGGACAATATAATTATCTAAAATGGGCTTTTCTCAGAGGCCTTGCGAAGTACTGCGCCTCACCAATCTGACACGTTGTCGCACCTCAGAATCTGAACCAGTGGAGTGACTTCTTTGTATTAAGCATTTATCAGTTGCTTAAAGTCAATGTTGTCTAGGGATGAATCTCAGAGCTAGAGGCACCATAGAGGTCTCCCAGCCTAACCAGGCCTCACTGGTTGCCTCCCAGCTCGATCACTTCCAGTGACCTGAAGCTTACTCCTTTTGATATTTCATTTCTTTGGGGAATATCTGTAAGCAGCAAGACATTCTTTCTCCAGTAGAGAAGGTGCTCTTGGAGTCATGGAGAAAGGATGATCAGACTTCTATAAAGAGAGATGAAGACCACTGTGAACCTTTGGAAAGCGGGGAGCTCAGCCCCAAGCAGGGGAAGGGCAGGGATGCACGCTCACAGCTCAGCTGAGGGGGGGAATGGTATTAAGTGCATGTTTCTCTGTTTCCCCAGGACTTCATGCAGTTTTCTTCAGTAGAGAGGTTTCACTTCATTTATATCTGTAGTTTTACACTCATAGGCCTCTACTTCCTACATATTATTTAATTTTTCATTATTTTCAGTGGCTACCTTTCAGATTTTAAAATATAGTCTTCATTTTATATTCTTGCAATCAGTTTTAAAGTTATTAGGTACCTGCATTTACCTCCCAAACCTTAGCTTCTATTAACTTCCTCCCACCCTAACCTAAGTCCCAAGCCTTAGCTATTTTATGACCAATTTTAGTTACATTTTTCTTTTAAGCACATGGATAAATTATTATTTGGCTCTTGAATGCCTTCCCTTCCAAGTTTGTTTTTATTCCTGCTTTAAAGCATCCTTTATTATTTCTGAGTCATAAACTCTCCAAATTCTTTCATTCTAAAAATGTTCTCATTTTTACCTCACTCTTAAAATGACATTTGTCTGATGTTATGTAGTCTATGATTTCCTTTAAAATACTTGAACAGAAATAACATGCCATGCATCTATAGATTGTGCCAGTTGTAATCTACGGTCTGGTTGGCTAAGATTGGAAATACCTTAGTCAATAATAAACATCGGAAGAGTAGTTTATCAGAGTTGGAAGGATCTCATTCAAAACTCTACACCCCAGAGGCAATTTCTGAAAGCCTGATAAATCCTGCTACCTAAGACCACACAGAGAAAGGCATAGTGGAGGGATGTTTTCGTCGTGGATGCTTAAAACATACAGGTACTATACCTGCTTTGTTTCTGCATGGATGGGGTATGGAATCAAGCCATCTTCAGTTCCTGGAGAGAAGTGGGCTCCCTCTCACCTCTGTTCCACCATTTAATAGGGGACTCTGTCATTTGATCAAGTGGGAAAGTCAGTTGATTCCACTTATAAAAGATCATCATGTCTGACTCTAGAGAGTGTTTTATGCAAGGCATTGAAAGGAATCTTACAGAATGAAGAACCAGGATTTTGTTGACTCTATAAAACCATGTGGCTGTTATTTGTGCCTGTTTACAAAAAAAAAAAATCTGTGAGGCAAAATTCAGTCTTTTATTTCATTATAACACCCTGCCTGGTGGCAAGATTGTGCAAAAGGGCATCTCACTCAGCACTAATCACTAGAGACCACCAAAACTTAACAAAAGAATAAAGTAGTATTTGAATAAGCTTAAATTAGTTCTTAAAATCCAGGTTCAATGTCTTTCAGACTAGTACTCATTGTCTTCTGGCATCTGTTGATGAAAAGAAGTCTGCTTTTGGTCTGATCACCATTACCTCATAGTTAATTCTGGAGAATTTGAGGATTTTATCTTGACTTTTTATTATTTTCTCTATTCTTTGTTTATACTGTTCCTGTTAGATAAGTTGACATTTCTTATGCTTCCCAGTTTCTGTCATATTTCTATTTCATGGCCTCACTGTATTACATGTGGAAAACTGTTAGTTCTAGCTTCCAAATCATTAACTCTCTCCTTATTTGTGTCTAAATTACACCACGATTTCCATGACTCTGTTTTTAATTTTTATGATTTCTACTTGGTTCCTTTTGACTGAATAATTTATTATTTTTTCTGGTATTTGCATGTGATTGAGATGGGGATAGAGTCTCCTAGCTTAAAGTTCAATCTCATCTTTTGACTCAGAAGTCAATACCTTCATTCATCAGTGTAAGTTGAAATTGGAGGAGCACTTGCCTAGCATAGGTTTAATCCCTAGTAGCATGTGCGTGTGCACACGCACACACACTCATATACATTAACAGAAGCATGAGGAAGGTAACTAGAGTCTATTTATTATTGAAAAGTCCACAACCAAGAAAGGGGCAATTGTAAAGCAGAAATCTAGAAGACTTCATATTCATGGAGAAACAATTTTGCAGCTACTTTACAATTACACTCTGCTGTCTAATCACAGGTTTTGGATGTCATGGGTACTGCTTGGCTTTGTAACTCCAAACTCCTCAGAGAAAACTATGCCAAAAAGCAGGGGTGTTTGATCCTCTGTAGAGATAGTTATTAAGAAACTATTTGATGCAAATAAATCAGCAAACACTAAGCAGCTGGATATCTGATAGCAGGGCAAGCTTGGAGACACTCAGAGAATGGCTGGCTGGGAAACTGCTAATTGGAAAGAGACAATCATGGGGTTCTCAAGCAGACCTGTGATACCATGCAGTTACTTCATTTTTCTTTCTTTTTTGCTCTGGGATGGAATTGAAGGAAGAACAAGGGACCTTTTAATCAGTCAGAAACGCCAGAAAGGTTACATGGGCTGACCTTCTCAGGAGCCAACAGCCTATAAAGGGAAGTGTACAGTCTGAGGAAGATGTGCTAGAGGGTTACAGGGCAAGAAGCTTTGCCATTGCAGAGACAAAAGCACAAAAACGAAACTCACTGCAAGCCCTAACCTAAGATGCACTATTACCACCGGGACAATCAGATTAATACTAATTGAAAACTATTAAAGCTTCCTGCTTATGCTCATCAAAATCCCCCAGAGTAACTGCTGCCAAGCAGATTCCCGGGCTTCCATGAGGAAGGATGGATTCCATAGAAAATACAGGTCAGGAATCTATGCAAACAGCCATCTAGAGCAGTGACAGTGAACCTTTCAGAGCTTTCAGTGATACCGATAGCCTGCTGTGGCCCTCATGTCATGGGCTGGCCACCACTGGCTAGATTATTCAGATATGAGCAGTCAGATATGAGCAGTCAAAAGAACACACGTTGAAAAACGCTGTATCAAGTTGCAGGGTAAATTATATCCAGGTGATGGTAGATGTTTCAATTTAGCGCTAAAATGTAATTTAGTTTTCAAATAAAATAACTACTAAACACTTAGATATTTGAATCAAGTTTCTTTTACTACAAGGAAAAAAACAGAACAGAAAGCTGGGCATACTGGAATTCTCGGTCACCACACCTATGAGAAGGGCACCCTTTACACAACTCATGTAGTGCTTCTCAACCCTCCCTGGATACTTGGTCATCTGGGGCACTTATTAAAAATACCAGTGCCTGGGCTCTACCCCAAACCAATTAAATTGGGACATTTGAAGGTGGAGCCCTGGTATCAGCAGTTTTTAAAGCTCGCCAAGCAATTCTCATGTGCGGCCAAGGTCAAGAACCACTAGCTCTAATGAGAACTGAGGGGCCAGTCTTGCAAAACCAACCCTGGAAATTGAAGGCAAACATTACTGCCGGCTTCTCAAATGGCACTCAGGATAGACCTAAGAAATAATTAGGCATCTGGTGAAAAGACCAGAATTTCAGAAAATACCCAAAAAGCAAGCTGCTTTGGAATTCATAAACATGAATTTTGCAGGTAGCACCTCCATCAGCAGTAACCCCCATCAGGGGCTTTCGGTTCCAACAGCCACGGCTGATAAGCAGAGCAATTTCAGATCCATTCTCAGTCAAATATGGACTGCGGTTGAAAATTAGCTCAGTCGTCACCATTGATTAAGCAGTGTTTTTAAAAGTCTCTATTTATCAGGAAAGGGATCCCACTCAACAGATTAACAGATTATTTTAGTGATTAGTTAGTGGTTTTCATCACATTAGCAAAACACTTTATAGATGGTGTTCAGTCAAGCAGCACCTCCTGATATCGACAAAAGGAGTCTCCCAGCACCGCACCCGCTGCCATTCCTGGCCCTCAGAGTCCAGAAAGGCAGTAAGTTCATCCCACAGACCCTGGTATCATCTCCACTGCCTCCGTCCACTCCTTCCCTCCATCTCCTCCAACATTCCAAAGAGGGGATCATTCTGGGTCGCATTTGACTACCCCATTCAGGTTCTCCTCCTTTTTTTCTTTTCAACGTGGAAAAATTTAAAAAGCACCATATTTTCAAGCTTTCTTTTTCTCAAAGTACCCTGTGTTGGTTGAGATATTTTTATAGGCTTCCTCTGTACTCTCCTTCCTTTTCACACCTCTTAAATAACAGTTTCAGCAAGCAGTGCCAACTGAGCAACCATCCAGATGTCGGTGTGCCTGGGGTGGAGCCTGAGGAGAGAGGCTGGCAGCAGAGGGACCAGGGCCACCTCCACTCTTGCCCTGAATTCTTCAGCACCAGATCTCCGATCCCTTTCCGGCTTTGTGAAAAGGTCCATTTTAATAACCTTTAACAATTCTACTCAAGAAAGCAGCTGAGCATCATGGGAGAGAGAGAGGGCTCAGTGCCCAGGAACCTAGAACTGGCAAGTGTTATGACACCAGTTATAACGGGGAGCCATTTAACCTCTCTGAGCTTCTGTTTCCTCTTCTGTGAAATGGAAATAAAAACACCCATCCTTAAGAGATTGTTGTGAGAGTACAGTGAGGGGAGAGAGTGAAAGGGCTCTCTGTAAATTGTAAAGCCTGATATAACTTCAAAGTTTTATCATTATGCTGTGTGATCCGTGTGCCCTGAATTCCACTCTTCCTGACAAAGAAAGCCGTCAACATCAAATGCACAATTGAAGGATCTCTCTGGGGACACACTGGCAAGTTCTCTTTCCTACTGCATGAATTGCTGATGGGGATAGATATTCCCAAGGCATAGAAAATTCGGCTGGCCTTGGTCCCCTGAGAGCTGTCATAAAAAATATGACAAGGAAGCCTGTAGAAAGATAAAGGGATTAAGGGACTTCAAAGAAAGGGGTTTTGTTTTAGCAAAGACCATTTCCATAGTGTTCTTTAAAGCAGTACAGACTTTCTACCGAGCCCAGAGGGCCTACCCCATGGCCCGGTCTGAAGGCCCCAGACCACTGCAATGACTTCCATGAAAGTCTCATACTTTCTAAGGAAGCTAAGACATAAGCAAGCAACCAGTCTTTCACATTGTGCTGGGTCAGCCGAAATCCGCCAGAGAAAAAGTATTTCCCCAGTGTGGAAAATGGAATCATGCACATCTCTCTCAATATATGCAAACAGCAAACGAAATCTGAATTCACTTGGCGTATAGAGAAGGGGCTGGAGGAGTGAGTCCTTGCGAAGGAAGAGCTGGCTGACAGTCAAACAGGATGAAGCTGTTGCTAGGAATAAATGTCACATTAAGCAGAAAAGAGGCAGTGTAGACAACATATACATTACAAATATTATATCAATGTAATAGTTTTTAAAATTTTAATAGCGTGAGGGGCTGTTCAGTCCACCAGCTCAATTGTTCTAAGAAGCTTGATATCTAGTGACATCTAGTGGTGGCAGCTAGGAAAGCCTCCATGGGTATTTTTAGGATATAAAACAATGAACTCAATAAACTTGCCCATTGGTCAGAGTACAGGTTTTTGAAATTCTTGTCTTCACTTGCCCATTCTCCATGGAACAGAGCTTAGGAAGTCACATCCAGTGGCATAGCAGGGTAACAACAATAACAGAAAGAACAGACTACCCCAGGCCTGTTTGTCATTTTTATTTAAACTAGTACTTGCTGTAGCCAGCTTCCGTAAGACTCTATAGTAACTGTAGCTGCAGAAATACATCCTTTGTGGGCCAATGGTCTAAGACACACCACCAGGCACTGGCCTAGCAGAGTGGATGGAGTGTTAAAGAAGCTCTAAAGAATGCTGTTGTTCAAGAAATGAACAGAAAATTTCCTTTTGAAATAAAAAATTTTTAAAGTGCTTTACTCCCCACCTCCAAATAGCTACTCTCCCTTTTACCCAACGAAGTTACTGTGGTTTATATTTTCAGTACTAGGGACTAAACTTGGGGGGTGCTGAACTACATCCCCAACCTACAGATAGATAAATAGATTGATAGATAGATAGATAGATAGACAGATTACTTTGAGACAAGGTCTTGCTATGTTGCCCAAGCCAGACTTCAGTTTGCCATCTTCCGGGATTAGAGGGGTGCGTACACCACCATACCAGGCCTCATGTTTTGCAATGTTGTATCACCCCAACCTGGCTAGCATCTTACTGTTTAGTATGCCCTCCGACTGTAGCGCGGTGATACCTTTCGGTGTGTCTGAGAAAGCCCAGAGTGCTTCAGTGGCCACAGCCCTGGTCTCTGAGGCACTCTCTTCTATGGCCTTTGTTATCAGGAAGCTGGCGAAAGTCTGCATATATCCGCAGTGGCAGGGCCAAGGGTCATCTCCATCTCCGACAGAGTAACACTCAAGTGGAACGTGCCCTGAGTGTAGGGAATCAGCGTTTGCTTTATATCCCTGCCGTCGTCCCTTTCTGAAAATTCTCTCTGGATTTTGAAACGTACTTTTTTTCATTCGTTCTTTGAACAAATAGTGTAAGATCAAGATGAGCAAAGTAGAAAACTGGGGTTTCTGTGAGGTTTTGTCTTAGTCCTTGCATTGGCCAGACGAGATGACTTTTGAGAGGGAGTTAGAAATGTGATTTGAGCTTGAACAAGCTGTGGGATGCTTTAAGCCCTTGTATCCCATTCCTCCAAGAACCCGTCCTGGGAGCACGCATTTCCCTCCATTGCGTGCTGTTTGGAGGCTCAGGAGCGCCCCCTGGTGCTCAAGAGCAACAGCTGCACCAAGTGGAGCGCCCCGCAGCTGGATGCTGCCCCGAGGATGACCTGGAACGCCCTGGGGTCCCGTCAGAGGTGACAGCGAGAGGCAGCAGGGTCTGTCTGGTGGCTGGGGAGTCCAGCACGCTCGGCATCAAGGCCAGTGGCTTCCTGTCCCGAGACCCAGCTGCTTGTGTGACGCAACTGCACGGCTCACCCCACGCTTTCCCTGGAGCAGCTGAGAGGTCTCCCTCGGAACCCCGCCTCCTGACCGTCTATCCCTGCTCACCAGAGCCCTCTCCTCACCTCCAGCCGTGCGTTCCACCCCCGACCTGCCCAAAGCTGGACCCCCGGCCCTGCTCCCGCCCCGGCACCCCCGGCCCCGCACTGACGCGGCCCCGTCCGGATGCTGCAGCCGCTGCTCTCGCTTCATCTCTGCGACCCCCTCAGGCCCAGGGGTCAGCAGACCCCACTGCCCCGCCCCTCTGAACCTCCCGCTGCCCCGGGCCCTCTGTGCTGCCTCTCAGTGCCGCTCTCATTCCTGCTGTTTCTCACCTGGCTGTGAGACTCCCCCTGCCTTGAGACTCATCCGCTCCGATTCCTCCTCCGCACAAAACCACCGCAGCCCTCCCGGTCCTGCGCCGCGGCCTCCTGCCCGCCCGCGCTCTCTGGCCCTGTGCCGCACGGAGCCGCCTCCCTGCAGCCGGCGCCCCTATGTGCTTCTCCAGTATCGCGCGCAGTCTCCTCTGCGGGCCTCTGCGCCGGGCCTCGGCTAGGAGGCCCCTCTCACCCGCTAAATGTCTGCTTGCCGCTGCGGCCTCCTCCCCGCAGATTTAGTTGCTCTTTTCTCTGAGTTCTGACACAACTTTGCTTTTTCTCTCTTCACACTGCTTGTCTACTACTCACAATAATATTGTTCACTTATGTGTCCCTTCCACTAAACTGTAAAAATCATCCAATGAAAGGACGATACTTTATTTTTCCTTCTACCTCTAACGTTTGGCATGGTAGTGGTTCAATAAGTATCAAATGAGTAAAAATGGTAAGCCACCGATTGCATCAAGGCCATGGAGGACTTTCCCAAGTCACAACAGCACAGGGACCTGTGAAAGCCATGCTGCTGACCCACGGACTTAATTATTCCAGTAGCCCTTTCCTCTTACTCCTCCCTGACTGATTTCCTTCCGGGAAACACCCTCCTCCACGCAGCGCACGGGGAAGCCTGGCCTCACTCTCGGATAACGCCACTTCCATGCCTCTCTGGGGACTGGTTCCAGAATCTGGCCCTATGAGACGTGAGAAAACATTTTCCAAGGACTCCTCACACTCCCAAAAGCAACCCTCCCTCACTTTTCCTGGGCATTGTCAGATGCAGACATACAGCCAAGAAACCAGAGGCCGGCAGAGCTAAGAGCACCCAGGAATGTGGGGAAGGGGGCCCTGGATTAGAACTGGTACTGAAGCCCTCTTCCCTGACCTTCCAATCTAATGAGCCCAGTAAACTGCTTTTTGAGATTTTTTGGTTGGTTGCTTGGTTGCTTGGTTTTGGAAGTCCTAGGAATTGAACCCAGGATTGCTCTACCTCTGAGCTACAACACCACTCTTTTTTATTTTTGCAATAGGGTCTCACTAAATTGCCCAGGCTGGCCTCAAACTTGTGACCCTTCTGCTTCAGCTTCCTGGGTAGCTGGGATTCCAGGCGTGTGTCACCACACAGAGTTCCTTTTCAATTCTTTATGCTGTGATTCTTACTCATAATCAAAATCATCTCACCTGAAATACATATTCAACATAATATATATGTGCATTGGAAAAATATCAATCACTCATGGCCTGCTTACTTCTCTAAAGTAACCCATCTTCCTAGCAGCCACTCTCTTCATCTCTGAAACACGGCACAGATGAAGGAAATGGGGAAAGCAAGCCGCTCTCACTCTCTCTCATCACACGACATCGACAGACAGATTCTCTTGCGGTTTGACAAAGCTTGTCTAATAGTAACTTCCTGATGCGTCTGCAGACACAGACCCGTCAGAACTGAATAGGGTCAGATTCCTGTAACTACTCACTGCCCCACGCTTTCTTGCCTGCCTTTAATCACTCCGGTTTATTGATACACCCATCAGTCCCTTGATCATTTGTCTTTTTCAAAACTAACGCTCAAAATATAACGCTAAAGGTTCTTAACCATCAAAGTAAGGCTCCCTGAGCTGCCAAACCAAACTTGAAAGCTCAGAAAACAAAAGCATGCAAATCTGGGCCCCTGCGGGAATGGTTCTGGACCTGGTCGGAATCACTGGCTGGATCCGTGCTCACTCAGGGAAACAAGGGCTCTGCAAGTTTGTTGAGGATGCGAGGACAGAAGTAGGGACTTGGTATAGAAGTGACAAGTGGGAGGCTGTGGCGGCTGAAGGAGCACAAAGAAAGGATTTATACTCAAAGATAGGAAAGTGGTGGCACACGCCTGCAATCCCAGCAAGCACCTTGCAAGGCTGGACAGGAGGATTGCAAGTTCAAGCTCAGCCTGGGCGATTTAATGACTGAGACCCTGTCTCAAAAGAAAAAACAATAAAGGGCTGGGGATATCAGTGTAAAGGCCCTGAGTTCAATTCCCAGTATCAAAAAACAAACAAACAAAACAAAACATGCCTGTAATCCCAGCACTCGGGAGGCTGAGGCAGGAGGATTGTTGCAAGTTCAAGACCAGCCCGGGCTACAAAGTAAGCTCATGGCCAGCCTGAATTGTACAGTGTGACCCCGTTTCAAAAAGACCAAAAATAACAAAAACAAAACAAAACAAAACCAAGGGAAAGTTGTTGCTGCTTGTGGGCAGAAGGCATCTGCCCACGACTCTGCTGATTGTGGAGCTGTCACTGCCCATGAGAAGCACACACACCTGCTGGTGCCACTGAAGCTGCCTCCACGTGGCAGGCGTACAACAGCCAC
>RJWM01031289.1:0-22591 GCA_004363535.1 Dasyprocta punctata
ATAGGCAGAAAGTTTATACTTAGTTAAAGACCTTGAAGTGTGTTTTGGCTACTAGTAGATTACTGATTGGTTTTTAATTAGTTGAATCAAGTTTATTTACCTATGGGGAAAAATCTTAACAATTGCTTTAAAATATCAATCTTGACTTAGGGAGGTCTAATGCACTATAAGGGGTCGAATTGTTTTAAATGTTCCATTGTGGTAGCCTAGCTAAAAGCCTGTAAAACACAGGACCATATTTAGTTATGATTTAGCCCCCCCATCCTCCTGTGGTGTTCTCACAGTGGCAAGAATGTGTTTTTTACCTTGTCTCTCTTAAAAGACAAAACATAGTAGCATGTTGGCCCCTCTGCATGGAGGTTTCCAGGCAGCCTCAGCCAGCTGGTCATTATTATTATCACTAAAGTCTCTCAAACTTTTGCTCTGGCCTTGGCCTCGTCGGTCTGAGTTGGTATCAGACCACTACACCATTAATTGCAGAAAAACATTTTATTAACTATCCTTTTGTTCTTACGAAGTCTGTACTTTGTTTACTGATTTTATGCATGGGAAAGAAAGAAGAGAAATTTTTCAAACTGGATCAGAGCACAAGTTAACATAGCAGTTCCCAAGAAACATTAACCCATTCCCACAAAGTCAATTTTTATGCTGTGGCCTTTTCTTAGAAAATGTCCTCCTTCCATGTTTGGACTTTGTCAACAGAACATGGGTCTTTCTTTCCTTCCATGTTTGGACTTTGTCAACAGAACGTGGGTCTTTCTTTCCTTCCATATTTGGACTTTGTCAGCAGAACATGGCTAAAAAAGGATGCGGCAGGGTAGGAACTACAGTCTGCACATCACCTATGGAACTATAAAAGTGCCAGGTAAGCATTGAAAGGTTTAGAAAATGATGATACATTGCACAGTGCTGGAAAGGACAGAAGAGGATCCTGTCTGTTTAACAATAGTTAAGTGGTGATGGGAACAAACTCTGAAACAGATGCCCAGGGCCAAGCTCCAGGAGGAAAGGCGGGCTGCTCACCAGAGACATGGCACCCACAGGGGCTACAAGGTCAGGGCGAAGGTAGACACAGCAGCTCATTCTCTCTTAGTGCCCAGAAATCTGTTCACACATGTGAGACATCTTTTTCCTAGAACACAGAATGCTTGATTCTATGAACGAACATATTAAACCTTGTATCCTAACTCTGTCCACTGCCTGGGAGGTACAATTCTCAATCACTGACCTGTTAATAACAGCTCCCTTCTGCTTCTGTCTGTGTGGAGCTCACTCTGCTTGCATATGCATGGGGTACTTGGGATGTATATGCCCCATTTAATTTTCATGAATGGTAGCATCCACTGTGCTATGGGTTTAACTGCATTGCCTCAAAACTTGTATGTTGAAGTCTTAGCCTCCAGTACCTCAGAATGGGGCCCTATTTGGAAATACGACCACTGCAGATAAATTAGTTAAGGTGAGATCAGAAGGAGGTGGGGTGGGTTCCTAATCCAATATGGCATCTGTCAAGTGAAGAGGAAGAGACAATAAAAAAGAGAAAATGATGTAAAGAGACACAGTGGGAAAATGGCCATCTAGAAGCCCAGGGAAAAGATCTGGAAGGCGTCTTTCCCTCACAGTCCTCCCTTCACAGTCAAACTTTCCAGAGTGTGAGGGTGGACTTGTAGCTTTCAGAACTGCAAGACAAATTCCCGTGATCTTTGGCACTCAGTTTTTGGTACTTGTTATAGTAGCCCTAGCAAACAAATACACGTGGCCTGTGTATTTGTTTGACCCCTTAATTCTTCCCCCCCCCAAAAACAAAAACAAAAACAAAAACAAAAACAAAAAAAATCCTCATTCCCTATATGAACACCAACATCTGCCTCATTCATTTAAATATTTCCCTTTCACTGATTATCTGAGTTCTTGTCAATATTTCATTCTTCTGAACAGTGCAGCCACATATGCCTTCACAAGTACATCTGTGCACAGGTTCAAGTATCTCCATGGGGTAAATTCTTAGAGGTAGACTTTCATGGAGATAGGGTAAAAGGGTTATAGAGTAAGAATAAAAATAAGTTTCTTGGGAAGCAAGCTAGAAGCAGCCTGGGGCTGAAAGGGAGAGCTGAGTCCTGCGGGCAAGTGCTTTCTGAACAGGAGCAGACTCCTGATAAACAAAGTCATGAAAGGGGTGCTGCATCGGTGTTGAGGGGTTCACTTAACCTTAGTTTTAAGCAAATTTCTGCCCACACAGAGGATGTAGGAGTTGGTGCAAAATTGTGTCTGTGTGTGTGTGTCTCTGTGTGCGTGTGTGTGTGTGTCTTAAATGCATGAGTGGACTGTAAGGTTTGTAGCAGTGCTCAGTGGACCACTCAGGGGAGACTGACTTCTTAAAAACCAGCTGTGACTGCCCTGGCAGGTGCGAGGTTGTGAGTTCAATCCCCAGTACCGCAAAAAAAAAAAAAAAAAAAAAAAAACAAAAAAAAAAACCAGCTGTGAGTCCTCAGGTCTGAGCGTGGGTGATGACAGAGGCGTCCCTCACACAGCCAGCACACAGCTGCTCTTGAAGACTCAGCCTCCAGCCTGTTCTCCTCTTTCACAAGTTTATACCTGCGGGGCTGCACCTTCACACCTGAACCTCCTTACCTGAGGCTTTGGGCCAAGTCCCCTCACACACCTCTACTGAGAAGGACTACTTAAGGGTCAGGAGAGCAAACCTTGAAGACCGTTTCCCCATCAGGCTTGGTGCCCACTTCTTCCCCGACCCCAGCCCTTCCCTCTTGAGCTCTCTCCAGCCATAGGTCCACGCAAGTGCCAGAGGCTTTGATGGGGCTTTGTAAGGTTCAACCTGGGTGTCAACTTCACTGAGTTGAGAAAGGCCTAGGAAAGCAGAACAGCACACAGCAGGGCGTGACTGTGAGGGTGTTTCCAGACACAATTGGCATGTGGGACAGCAGCCTGATGTGGGGACCGACCTTACATAGGCAGCGATGGGGGAAAGGGAAGCTGGAACAAGAGAGGAATAAGGAGAAGGCCTGCCAGGGTCCTCTGTCTCTCCTTCTTTCTCTCCCCTCGTCCTAGCTGACACAAAGTGAGGAGATTTCCTCCACTGTGCCTTTCTAAATGATGCTTCTGCCTCACCGCAGTGGGTAGCATGGAACCAGGCAACCATAGACTGAAGCCTCCGAAACCATGAGCCTCCTTTATTTTGGTCCTCTTGTGTATCTGGTCAGAGCAATGAAAACTAACCCAGGACCCCTCAACCATGAGATGCACCCACCTTAGGCTGACTCACCTTCCACCCCTACATCACCTGTGGGAAGAAACAAACCAGGTGGGATTGGCACTTCCTCCAGTTTTACCCTCTTGCTTATATCATTACTAAGTGACTAAATCTTATACTCTCATTTTTCCACATGTGATTTTAGACAGATCCTATGACACCTGGAAGCTTAGGTCTTTCTCCCAACTCTGCTGAGCCCCTGTTATTCCCTCAGTAAGGTCCCCCATCTCCACCTTGCCATCTCACAGGACTAGGAGCATCTCTGTCATAAGCTGATCACTAACCTCTTTGTCCATCAGCTCTCTGATGTTTGCCATTGCTTAACCACTATGGGGCCAGTGTGGGATCAAAGCTTCCTGAGTGCTGTACTCCTTTCTCTTCCCATATAGCATCTGGTTTAATCCCCATAACAGCCCTGCGGTGGAGCCATTATTCCCATTTTCAGCTGAGAAGAATGTGTGATCTCCCCAAGCTCACACCTGGCCAGTGTTGGTGCCAAGACACTAGGTGAGGTCATCCCACTCCACCACCCCAAAGGTTACCATTACATCATTGCTTCATTCATCATTCAGTAAGTCTGTCTCTTTGCTAGGTTGGGGACACAAATGCAACCCTGTAGGTTGATACCAAGTACATTGCCATCCAGAGGGAAAAGAAAATTGGAACTGAGGTGAGGAATGGCTCAAACCATGGAGCTACATTGGGAGATGCAGAGTGAAGAGAGAATACTCCCAGCTAGGAGAAGGGGAAAGAGAAGGGTGAGGATGCCTCTTTTCCCCCATTGAGCCCCACAGAGGATGCCACGAGCAAACCCATTGTGTCACACTTGTCCTCCATGTGTACTGTCAGCTCTTCTCTCCCCTAATGTTGGCCCACAATGGATCCCCAAATGTTTTCTGTTACAATTACAGAATCTCTCCCTGATTCATACCCTCCTGAACTACCAAGTTCAGTCCTCAACCTTCCTTGTCAGAATTTTTGCAAGAGTTTCTTCAGCTACATTCCTACTTCCAACTCTTCTCCTCTCCCTCCCTTCTTTCATGCTTCCTGGAGAGCAGCCTTCCCAAGCCACAGATCTGGTCATGTTTCTCTCCTTAAGAATTTGTGATGACTTTGTATTGCCTAGAATAGCAGATCCAGAATTTTGTGACTCGCATATCACTTGCACTATTTTATTTTTTTCTTATCATTGCATGTCTGCATGCCAGGTGTTTGCCTGTGTCTTTCAACTCCTTACTCTTGCTTCCTTTTAGAGGTTCAAACCTTGGTTCAGGTGGTACCATTTTGTTGAAACCAGAATTGTTAGAGAACTCTCTGTGCCTCAGTCTCCCTTCCCACTCTAACCTTCTACATTGCACTCATTGATTAAAATCAATGAGGCGCCCTCAGTGTGCCCTTGCAGGAAGTTCTGACACCACAACAGTTTCCAACTGGGCATGACTGTGATGTTGGTGGCGCTGATCAGCTGGCACACTGGTGACACTGAAGTGGGGCATGGGGTGATCTGCAATGCCTAGGCCACTCTCCTGGTGGCACATGGACCCTCCCATCCCACCACCCAGGATTTAGAGGCAAGGGGCAGGTTAGGGCGGGTCACTCCCTGCCTGCTCTGAGCTCTGAGGATGAAAGTCCTGAAGTTCAGCTGGACTTTGCTTAGGGAAGTCCACAGATTGCCAGCTAGACCAGGGTGGAACATAGACCTGCTTTAGTCCACCCCTTCCTGTGTACACACGAGGAAACTGCGGCTCAGGCAATGGGCATAGTCTGTCTACAGGTAGTAAGTTGATGGCAAAACTGAAACTCAAACCTTGAGAGAAAACCTGAACAAGAGTGTACATGTGCTTTTATGTGAGTGTATGTCTGTGTGTGCAGCCATTCCTATTGGCAAGTATTCTATACAGATGACCCTGGGAACAAAGTCTCTAGAATCGGACTGCTGAAATCGATTTTCAGCTTGTAAAACTTGGTGATCTTGCAAATACTGAGCTAATGGACCTCAGTCTCTGTGTCAGTAAAAGCAGGCAAGAGGATAGGGTTGTGGTAGGGTTCAGTGATTTAATGTGTAAAAAACCCTTAGAACAGTGGCTGGCATGCGATGTAATCTTCGTAGCTTTAGTCTCTTTTGTGCTTTGAAGCACTGGTGGATTTGGGAGTGACAGGGCTGTCCCCAGACGCTATAGCCCAAGGAATTGCCAAAAACTTACAGGACATTACCAATTCATACTGAAAGACATTCATATTATGAAAAGACTGTGCTCAACCCAAAAAAAAAAAACCTATATCAAAAGTAATGCTGATATTTTAGATACATTTCCTTAATATTGGGAACAGAAAACAGGCTTGTTAACTGCTTTCAGAATGGATCTGAATGTCTTTACCAGGATAATAAGAAAAAGAAGCTGTAATTGTGAGAAAGGAAGAGACAAACATTATCAACAAATACGGTAATGAACTTCTGTGATGTTAACTCTGCAGAGCAGAAGGGACTCCAGAAAGAGTCCTATGCATTTGTTAGAATTTGGAATAGGAAGGAAATAGCATCAGGAAATAAGGAAATAATAGAACTATCTTAAATAACAGAATAGAACTATCTTACTTGGAGGCAATTTGTTCTTGTGGGTGAGGGAAATCCACAAGATTGAAGACAGAAATATGAACAGACCTTGTACTAAAGTGGGTATGATCTAGAGAGTAGGAAACTATTCCTTGTAATAGATTTAAAAATACTCAGTAGTTCTATTCGTGAGTACTGTGGCTGGATTTGTGGTAGCTAGATATTAGAAACAACATAAATTCTTTTAAGAACAATGTAGAAAACTCTTCTGATATATATAACTTTAAGTGCAGCAGATGACCTCCACATTAATGAAAAGATCTAAAAAGTATTGAGAGGGATACATATGATACAACAAATTTTTGTAAGACTGAATTAAAATTTCATGCAATTTAGCACTGTGTATTGGTAAAGGCTGCATATGTGTGTGCAAATGGTTTCTTAAATAATTGGAAGGCTGCAGACCAAACTCTTGACAGTGGTGGTCTGAGAAGGGGCTGACGGAGGGAGTGGGTGGGGCCTAAGGGCTTCCGCCTTTTATACAAATATTCAATTCTCTTAAAGCCTGCAAGTAAATCTAGGAAGATACTGGCCAATGCTGGATTGTGATATGTGGGTATCCTGTCTTATTTTATGTGGTTTTAAAATTTCTCAAAATCAGTAAGAATGGGGAGGGTGAGGCTGAGAACTCTTTATCGGTAGAAATCATGTCATCATGGATTCATTCCTAATCAAACACTAAATTTTTTTATAAAAATTATTTCTAAAATTGCATCAACAATGAATGAATGGAGTGGCTGTCTATATAATAAGAAATTATTTTATTAAAATTTAAAATGACAGTGACTTAGTTACTTATCTCATTGCTGGGACAAAATACCCAAAACCCAAAGTTAAAGGGGGAAAGGCTTATTTGGCTCACAGTTTGTAGAGGTTTCAGTCCATAGTCGGTTGGCTCCATGGCAGAGTGGCTTGGTCCAGGGACATGGCAGCAGAGAAACAGCAAGGCAGGCAGAACACAGCAGCCAGCCTGCCTTTCGCTTTTATCCAACCCAGGGTATAAACCTTTCGGGTGGTGCCACCCACACCCAACTGTGGGGTGTCTGTCTTCAGCAAATCCACTCAGCCACACCCAGAATTATGCTAATACCAATCAATGGCCTAATTTGGTACCATACACCCTTAATCCCAGTACTGTGTTTAACTAGCTCTGAAAAGCACCACCTATGAATGCATGAGGCCTAGGAAGGACATCTAGGCCTAAAAAAATTGGTCTTGGGCCAGTGAAGTCTCTGGGACACCCCGCATATGTAAGTGCATATCGCTGTCATCCTTTATGATAGGAACTTTGCATTCTTGAAGGATTTTACAGTTTATGAAGTTTTTTCACTAGGCAAAGATTATGAATATTTAACAAATAAAGAAGTGGAGGCCCAGGAAGCTCCAGGATGTAAAGAAGAGCTGGTTTGGAACCTGGGGCTGGTTGGGAGCCCAGAGCTGCTGTGTAGGAAGTCCAAGCACCTCCAAGTCTGACTTCAGTCTTTCCAGCCCCAGTGCTAGGCACTTGGGAACTTCTGGAAAATTCCAGCCCCTAGACTGTGCGTCTTCCCAGCTGGACCTTAAGTACTATTCCCCAATTCACAGTGCGCAAGTGTGACCTGATGGTTTTTGTGTCCTGCTAAGTTTTAGGTGGCACTGTGACAAGGAGCTGGAGAAGGGAAAATGCAGATACCTTGTCTCAGAGAGAAGATTGATCTGACACAGCAAATACCCTGTTTGCACGTGGAGGCAGGCGAGATGCAGGGGTGACTTCCTGCCAGTGGCAACTGGGGTGAGCATGAGAGGCATTTCCTTCGATGCCACGGAACACTGCCAAGCTGTTTCCTCAGGAACATGCCCAAGTTTACACATGTCCAGGCAAGGACACGTACCTCACTCCTGTTACATGGTCTATAGGGACGACATGATGACCGTGTGACACATTCCTATTTCACATGTTAAAATATGAAAAAAAAATGCACCTTAGAATAACAGAGAGAAGTAAAAAGTTTTAAAATTGAAAATTAAAAAATTAAAATCAAAAAAGAAGTGCTGGCTCCAACTCCAAACCCTGCTCCTCTATGGCTCTGGTCTAGTGGAAGCAAGGGTGCTTTGGGTTCTTTTTAACAGGGACCTGTTGGAAAGTGAATGCCTGGCATTTCCTGGCCACCGAGAGACACCTCTCTGTATCTGAACACTGGGCATCCAAGTGGGCAGCAGGGGAGGGGGTGTCTAGCTGGCACTGGGGTGGAAACAAGTCTTTGGGTGGCCAAACCCCAAAGCTGTGTCCATAATGTGTAATCTTACTTTTTTTTCTCAGAAGGCACTTGAACTTTGTAATTGCAATTAAACTTATCTCTTCTTATGTTTGCTCACCCTGTGGGTGGAAGATGTCATTGCCCCCGCCTAATTTTAAGGACAACTACCTACAGGTATTGATTTTTGAAATGACTATTGCTCTCTGTGGCCTCAATGCGTGTGCACACACACACACACACACACATACACAGACCCAAGAAGGCCCTTGGAGCTGCCTATGGATGGCTGTGTCTGGGGTTGGGGGAGAGAAGGCATCCCTGACTCACATCCATCAGCCTGGTCCACCTGCTTCTCTGACTGTCGGGCTGTCCACCTCCTGGAAAACGGTCACATTTTTGTCTGCTGGACCAGGTCCTTGACCAGCATGTAAGCCGGGAGTGTCCCCAGTGCTGTTTCCACTGTGCAGGTGCTGCTTAGAGCAGGGTGGGCCAGGCACAGGACCCAGAGGGACTTGGCTCACAGGTTATGTGCTTCCTCAGGTAGGAGAATAGTCACACCTGACGCAGGCTTCCTCAGAGGCTTCTGGGATCGATGGAGCCTTGCCCCTTGGAGAAGCTTTCATCCTCTTCCTTCCCATTCCCCACCTTAGAGCCCAGAAGGCTGCACTGTGTGGTAAATCATTTGAAAGCCATGATCACGGGAAGGTGGTCTGGATGTGAGGTCTCTATGCCAGGTCTCCCTTTATCTAAGGTGCGAGGTCAGGCAGTCAGCGTGGTGTATGAGACACCATGGCATACGTGGGGTGTGGCCAGTAGATCCTCCCAAACTAAGTACGGTATTTAGTTATTGGGATTGGGTTGGGGTGGTAATGAGTATTATTTACCTTGGCAATTGTTTCACTGTTTTAGGCTGCAAGACTCTTTTTTTTTTTTGCAGCACCAGGGATTGAACTCGCAACCTCGTGCCTGTCAGACAGGCGCTTAAGTCACTGAGCCAAACTCCCGGCCCTAGTTTTTTGAGGTAGGGTCGCACTACATGGCTCAGGCCAGCCTTGCGCTCGCGTTGTAGCCCAAGCGGGCCTCAAACTCACAACGCTCCTCCTACCTCAGCCTCCCGAGTGCTGGGATTAAAGGTGTGCATCACCACGCCCGGCTAGGTTGCAAGATTCTTAAGCTTCTCCAATTCCTCCTCTCCTTCTTGTTCATACCCAGAGGAGTGCCGCACTCAGGCTGTGCTGGACAGAGGCCTGTCCAACCACAGCGCAGAGGCCTGGAGGATGGGAGAGTGGAGGCTGCAAGTGAAGAGGCCAATACCAAGGTCCAGGGAGAGGGGAGAGAGAAACGGGGGTGAGGGTGCTTGTCTAGAGCTGCCTCAGAGGCAAGAAGTGGGACTGTAGACCCCCTGGGTACCATCGCCTCTGTGCTTCATGGCAAACAAGAGCAGCCCAGGGTCACTGGGAGCATTTCTATGTGGTCTGCCCAAGGTCAGTGCTGGACAGGGGGTTCCACGAGGCCAGGTTCCCCACCTGTCACCCCAAGTCCCTGTTCTCGCCTCCTAGGCAGGGAGGGGGCAAGTGAGCAGACACTGCCATCTCTCGTTCCTTCACCTTGTCCCTGCCTAATAAAATGCGCCTCAATTTCCACACACCTGGCTTAGGGTTCTGTGCTGCCCTGTGATACGTATGACCTTCCCACTTCAAAAGGGAGACTGCTTATAGCTGTGGAGTCACCTACATTAGCAAAGAGGAAGTCTCTGAAGGGAAACAGCACTAGGGGCTAATGATAAGTCTATAAATACTGACTTCATATGCTGATAATAAGGATATGAAATGATCCTATGGGTAAGTAAATAAGATAAAGTTTTGAGGTCAAAGGCATTTCTTTATATTACACACGCATATACACAATCCATATATATATATGCATATATACATACATATATATTTATACATACCCACAGGTTCACACACATGCATGCAGGTGTATGCACACATGCGCAAAGCACATGGACATGAACACATGTGCATACATGCATGTGCACACATAGTTATGCACACAATACATGTATGTGTCCATATATATGCATACATATGAAGTGTGATTGAAAAGTATGATGAATGTTGACCATTTTAGAAATTTATTATAGTAAAAGACACATTGTCCTTAATCTTCCTTAAAATACTCTTTTGTTTCAAACATACTTATTCTTGCCACTTTCTGAAGCAGTCCTAGATGTTCCCTTTTGTGAATGTCTTTAGTTTCAGAATCACGACTGCTTCAAAGTCTTGAGTGGATTCAAATGATTCACCTTTTGTGGGCATTTTGAAGAAGAACCAAATGGCGTGTAGCCCCAGATCCAGTAGATAAGGTGGATGATGATGCACTGTAATGGTTTCAGGGTCTGCCTTTCCATTAAGTAGCAGCATTCACTGTATTTTTTAAAATCACACTCCATAAAGACACTCTTAAAGAAGAAGACTTCCAGAACTGCTTTAGAAAGAGGCAAGAAGGACAGAATAAGTGTGTTTTAAGAGAGGGGGACTATTTTGAAGGGGAATAATAATCATATGTCCTTTACTTAATATATTCAAAAATTTAAACTTTATATATTTTGATCACAGTTTCTAGGTGCATATGGCACATACACACACATTTCATGCACGCACGCTGTGTCCATAAACGGGGTGGGATGTCACCTTAAATGCTAGAGGTCCCTGGGACTCTGCGTGTGTTAGCCATTCATTAATGTTCACTGAATTGGAGCAAACCTCTGTTGGGCACATCTTGTCTATTGTTGACCATTGCTTTTGAGAGTTAATGTTTGAACCTGGCCATAAAGAAATCTAGAGTCATGACCTATGGCGCACATTTGGAGAGGAAGAAGCCCCTATAAAACGGCCACTATGGGCAGCCTGTCCTACAGAGTTGGGTCAGCAGTGGAGAGGGAGTCTCGTTGCCACCATGAGCTTCACCGGCAAGTACCAACTGCAGAGCCAGGAAAACTTCGAGCCCTTCATGAAGGCAATGGGTGAGTGCTGCACGGGCCACTGAGGCCACTGGTCACTGCAGTGAAGGTCTGGCCCTATGGGCAGTGGCTATTCAGTGTCAGCTGTTGGGATGGAATGAGAATTTCTTGCCACTTGTGCCATCACTCACTGGGCAAGGCCACCAAGAGGCAAATGGAAAGAGTATGTAACTAAGTGGGATCTGGTTCAAAGCCAACATCCAACATCACTGGTACTTCATTGTGAGATCCTGTTCACTCGTTCATACACGCAAGCTTGCATTCGTTTATTCATTCTCTGAACAAATGCTAATTCAAAGACATCCACACATCAAGCATTCTGCTGGATGCTACCTAGTAGGGAGATAAATAATGAAGAGGCACATTTCCATGGTCAGCATTTAGGGAGAAAACACAAGAAATAAATGCAACAAGTATCCCTTAACATGCAGGAGGGGTAACTCTACCAGGCACTGGGCTAAGCCCTTGATAAGCAAGGACTCATTTAATCCTCACCGAAAACTCTGAGTTAAGGACTATTATTTTCCCAATTTACAACTGAGGCTGAGAAAGGTAAGTGGGCATGACTGGGTCACATGATGGGAAGTGTTTGAGTTGGGACTGGAAGCAGGCGCTGTTTCCCAGGGACCCAGGCTTAACCCCCTGCCTCCCACAGTGCAGGGGTGTGGAGGGAGGGAAGGGGCTGGTGGTGAAGGGGAGACTGGGAAGATGAGCAGGTGCCTCTTAGGGACCTGGGGAGAGGAGAGTGTTTCAGGAAGAGGGAACCCTGTGAGCAGGGACTGCAGTGTGGCCAGGGAGGGAGTGGAGAGGGAGCACAGTAAGGAAACGGAGTGGGCACGGGAAAGAGCACCCTCAGGGTGCCTGAGAATTCAGATCTTCTCCTGTTTTTTGGATTTGAAGTTTTTTTTTTTCTTTTCGAAACGGGGGTCTTGATATGTAGTTCAAACTGGCCTTGATATTACTGTGTAGCCAAAGCTGGCCTCAAGCTCATACGGCACACACGCCACTTCATCCTGATGCTAGGACTGCAGGTGTGGCCACCAAGCCTGACTCAGGTCATCCTCCGTGAGGATCTCAACAATGTCTGGGTCTTGATTCCCTTACCTGTGTGACAGGACTCAACAATCCTGCTGTCCAGGCATCTCATGGGACTCACAGAGACTCCAGGTCTGCCTTGCACAGCCCCGTTTTCAGCATGGTGGCCTGTCCTAATTATCAGCTCCTCCTGTCACTTGAGGAGTGACCCAGTTTGACTCTGGTCCCCCTGAATGCCGAGGGTGATGGGCTTTAACTCTGACAGCAAAGCTGCCAGAGGAGGGGTGAGGGAGAGAGGAGCTGGAAGCCCACAGGGGAAGAAAGGTTCGAGGTTGCAGCAGCCAGGCCAGGCCGCCCTGTTTCCCTGTCCCAGGCGACAGCCCTTGCTGCTCACAGGTCCCCAGCGTCTGCCGCATCCTCCCGTCCATGTCACAGTTTGTCTTGTCTGCCTTGAACTTGTGACCCAAGCCCTGCTGTCTCTAAACCTCAGATGATTTCCACCAGGGCTTCCCGAGGACTTCATCCAGAGGGGGAAGGACCTCAAGGGAGTGTCAGAAGTGGTGCAGAACGGAAAGCACTTCAAGCTCAAAAACAGCACTGGGACGAAAGTGATCAAGAATGAGTTCACCTTGGGGGAGGAGTGTGAGATGGAGACCATTACTGGGGAGAAGGTCAAGGTAAGAGGAGCCCCTTCCAACATGCTCTGCTTCTGGAAAATTCCCTGGAGCCTGACCCCAGGGCTTCCTAACTCATAGGATCCTGGGCCTCACCTCTCCCATCCTTGATACTCCATCTCCAAGCTACCTCTTGGGTGGGAGAAGCAGAGAACTTGTAGGGAAGCTGCTTTCATTTCCTGGGGGTATTGTGGTTGTGGATCTCAAACTTAAATTGTCCTATAAGCAATATGGGAGGGAACTAGGTAAAAAGCAGCATTCCAAGTCTTGGGTTTTCTCAGACTCCTGGCTCTCAAAGTCCCCTGAACAGGGTCTAGCAATGGGGGTAGGAGGGGTCAGTGAGAACTCCTAACCCAGGCCAAATCACTGTGGCCTTAGCTGAGTCCAGAACTGGTGGTAACAGGCAAAGGCATCTTGAAGAGGTGTTGGCAACACTAGAATCTCAAGGTCAACTCAAATGAAAACATGGGGTGCTCACTAAGCTGACAGACTTTGTTACTACTTCTGTGCAAAGGGAGAAGCCAGCCTGCTAAACTGAAGGCAGTGGGCAGAGCAGCTCCACCTCCATAGACCTGGGACTCCATAGCTCCATGACAGCCAGGACCTGGGTCTCTGCTCCTCCGCATGACACACCGCACTCCCCAGTGTAGCCAGCACCACCGAGCAGCCATCTTCCTGCTCCCCAGATGACTTTGTGCATTGGGCTCAGCGTGCTCTCTCCGCCTCTTCCGATTTCTCTGTTTCTGCCTCTGCAGCTGTCACGCTAAGGACTGGAGCATATTTCAGGACTTCCTGGGCCATGTCCGTGGGAAGGGGCAGGCCGTCATGGTTCTACCAGGGGCCTCTCCAAGTGTCCATGGAGGGGAATCCTCACCCTCGGCAGGGTCCTGTGCTCCTGGCTGGGTTTCTGTGCTTCTTCCTCCTGGATGGCTCAGTCTTGGAGAGGAGACCACAGCAGGAACGCTGGGTGTCCCCGGAGGACCCACACAGACCAAAGCAAAATGTGTGCGGGCTCTGAATCCTGACGCCGCCTCCCTCCATTGGCTGGAGAATTGAGACCTCACTGCTTTGATTTCAGCCTCTGTCCTGGGCACCACTCAGCCGTGCTGTGCTCTTTTCTAGGTCACACAGCATAAGCCGGAGTCTGACAGGGATGTCCTGACGTTGTCTTTCTGTCTTCTGTGCTCCTCTCCCCTGATAGCATCCAGGGCCGGGAGCACAGGGACCAGAGAGTTTTGGTTGTCACCAGCTGACACCTGCACAGGGAACCAACTCATTAGCGAGGGTCTGGCTCCCCCAGGCCCTGCCTCACAGGCCTCTCTCTGTTCCTTGCAGGCCGTGGTTACCATGGAAGGCGACAACAAGCTGGTGACAACTTTTAAGAACATCAAATACGTAGCAGAACTCAATGAGGACACAATGACCACGGTAAGTCAGTGCTCTGAGCTTGTGACTCTGGGTGCTGAGGGAGGAGGAGGTGGTGAAGGGTGAGGGGCAGCTGCACTCCTCACCCCCTGCCTCACTTCCTCCCCTGAGCCCCGAATTCTCTCCTTTCTATATCTTCTACCACTTCACTGAGGGTCCTTGTGTAGCAGGTAGTTTACACAGCATCTCTGAGCTTCCCAACTGCAGTTTTCTAAAGGGGAAACTGAGGCAACCAACAGTCACAGAATGGCAAGGCCAGGTTCCTCTGAACTGGGCTGGTCTCTCAGGGGTCCCATCCACAGCCATTCCCAGGGAACGGACTCAGACTCACACCCCAGACTGTGGGTTACCATAGTTAGAAGATGAGGACTGAAACCACGGTGAAGGTTTACACTTTTTTAAAATGTGTTACCGTAAAAGACGCATTGTCATAACCCCCTCCACATACTCCAACTCCCTTCAGAGTTAGCCCGAGGTCCTTGCCATCTTTGGGAGCAGGTCTGGAAGCTGCTACTCCGAGGATCTTTGTGAGGTGCCAGCAAAACTACAGTGAATGCCACTGCCCAGTGCCAGCCGAGGGGAGCACGGCCTGGAGAAGCACCGCTGAGCCCTCCCCCAGCTCGCTCACTGGCTCTGGTACCAGGGGGCTTCTGGCTCTTTGCCAAACTCAAAATGACCGTGAAGGTACATGTTTTGGAGCAATTTGGGGCACGCAGGCAGTCATGACAATGTCCCTAAAGACAGCGAAAGGGGACACCCTGACCTGCTGCAGAAGGAGGCGAGAGCGTGTTCCAGTGAGGGGCGTGCTCTCCAGAGGGATTCACGCCACCGTGCTTTACTCTGCTCATTATTTGCTCAGTGTGAACATTCACTGCCCTTTCCCATCACACCTTGTTCACTGCTTTGTAGTAATCCCGTTCTCACCAAACGGGCCCAGCATGTTGGGCCATCTCCCAGCGGATAGAAGAGCAGGATCTTGAGGAAGGGATGCCCTTTTCTAACTCACCAAAGCCACCATGCGAACTGGCGCCAACCCACCTGCTGTCCCCTCCTCCCTCAGGCTGTCCTTCCCTGCCTGCCCTCCCGCCCTCCTTCCTTCCCTCCCCACTGCCCAGCCTGTCTCCTCTCCCCTCTTCCCTAAGGCCATGGAGGAAGAGGGTTGGGCAGGAAAGGCGCAGGGACACGCGGAGCGACCAGCACAGCTCACGTGTTCTGTCTCCAGCAGGACACAGCTCAGAGAAGAGGGCGGAATCCGTCCCATCTCAGGAATCCATCCAGTCCCCTCCTGCGGGCCTCACCGCCCACTCAGCTCCTCTTCCCGTGGACGCAGCCTCAGCGGCCCCTCCCAAGGAGGCTCTGTTGGACCAAAACCTCAGCCAGGCTCTTTCATTGCTTCTGTGCCCTCACACCATTAGTAACCACAGCCCGTCCTTCTGCCTCAGTGCTAACCAACAAGCCACAGGGGCCCCTGGCTGCCCTCCAAGCCCCAGGGGTCTAATAAATACCTTTATCCATTTGATATCATAAGGATCACATTCATGGCAAACGCACGGCCGCTATGGGCCTCACACCCCAGGTCTGCAGTGGTCCTCAGCGCTGGGCCGTTGGCCAGGTCGTATCCCCAATTTCAGTCAATCTGCAGAATTTCTCCTGCAGTTGTGACCCCCTTGCTCTTCTTTGCTCCCAAAGTTTGCTTTAGCGAGTCACAGGCGGCAGAAGCCAGTCCAGGAGGCCGTGGCCCCCAGGCTCAAGTGGGAGCGTCTCTCAGCCAGGGCCAGTGTGAGCATCACCTGTGAAATGTGCAGTCCCCGTGCCCACACTGACACCTTCACAGCAGGACAGGGGACAGGAGATGAGCTGTCCAGGATGAGACCTGGCCAACGTCCTTCGCTAGCTCCATCCTGCCCAGTCCTCCTGTCTCCCGTGAGGGAAGCGGAGTCATAGGTTTCAGGAATCAGGTCGACCTTTCCGAGGTCATCTGACTGACAAGTGATAGAACCAGGGCTCCTGTGTGCCCCGAGCAGCCACCCCATCGCTGCTGAGGCTCAGGGGCTCCTTTGTCACGCTGAGGACAGGCTGTGTCACTACAGCTGCATTGTTCAAGAGAACCGAGACGAAGGAGGGAGCATCGCTCAGGGTCCCCACAGCTGATGCTCCCAGTGTTTTCGCCTGCTTCGTTCACTGCTTTGGGAGGAAAACCGGGCAGTGCCCGTGACGGCCCAGGCTGCTTACCTGCTATTCCGTGCACACCTGTCCTCGGTGCTCAGTGTGGTTTTGATACACGGGAGGTGTTCGATAAAACTTTGCAAGATTGGATTGAATTGACCAAGCTTGGGTGATTTTGTTATAATAGAACTTGAAGTAGGAAAGAAATGACACTACAACTCTGCACAGAATTAGTGAGATGACACAGACTTGCATAAGATTTCAGTAAAAACTTCTAACCTTTCACCTGGTTCTATAGAAAACAGAGGAATCTTGGAGTAATTTCTCTCTCTTTCTCTCTCTCTCTATATATACATATATATATATATATATATATATATATCAGTCTCTCTCTGTCTGTCTCTGTCTCTGTCTCTCTCTCTCTCTCTCTCTGTCTTTCTGCCTGTCTCTCTCTTGGACCATGTCTTGATAGGCAGTAATTTCTGGCCTTAAACTCACTTATGTGACTTAGGCTGTCCTCGAATGCATGGTTATCCTCTTGCTTCAGCCTCCTGAATGTTGTGAATACAGGCGCATGCTACCATACCCAGCGACTTGGAGTCATTTCATGTGTTACTATATTTGTAGCTATTTGGGGGGCCTTAATTATCTAGTTTTACTGTTTCATGTCAGGTGACTATTTCATGATTTCTTTTGTCCCTCAGATCATGACACTGGGTGACATCGTCTTCAAGAGAATCAGTAAGAGAATTTAGGCAAGTCTGCATTCCGTATTCTTTTACTGTGCAAAATGAATATAATAAAGCAAATTTTGTTTCAAAAAAGGTCCTTTATGATGACTTCCAATTGATGATGCTGTTGGTGTCAGGGAACTCTAATCATCTACAGTTTTGTAAACTCTGGTAACTCGTCTGTTTGCTGTACCACATCAGATCTGAGTGCGATTTCACCCTGATTACAGAACCCATGCTGCCCGCCCGTGGCAGGAAGGCCGGGTGGGGCTGGATCCGTAGGATGCTCTGGCCGGCCCTTTGCAGGCAGCTTCACAGACAGGGAGCCAGACCAGAGGGTTTGCCATGGAATGACCTTGGGGTGGCTTCCCACAGGGACAGGGGCAGAAACCCTGGGCAGCCAAGGGAGAACTATGCCCAGGAGCACAGTGACAATGGCCCACTCAGCAGTGAACAGGCGCCAGGGGTCAGGAACTGACCCACCAAGGGAGCAATTCGCCTTCAAATGGGAGGGTTGGGTGAGGGCTGTAGTGGGCAGAGCCGGAGCCAGACAGCAGCAGTTTGGTTGGGATTTCTCTCCACTCTGTGTGTGGGCAGAGGTAGATGTAGGAAAAAGTCCCTGAACGCTATGTCACACTGACAGGTACTTATTATGGGTTGTGTTATACCATTCAAAAATTTAGACATTAAAACCCTAACCTTCAGGTCCTCAGAAAGTGACTTTATTGAGATGTGCTAGAGTGACCAAGGATATCGCTCAGTGGTGCAAGCGCCTGCCTGGAAAGCGCAAGGTCCTGAGTTTGACTCCCGGTACCAGATGTAATAGAGTAAGTCAAAAGGAAGTCATGCTGGAGTAGAGTGGGGCCTGGTTCAGGATGGCTGATAGCCTTATGAAAAGTGACAATTTGGACCCGGAAACACCCACATAGGAAGTTAGGCTGCCACCAAGCAGTTCCTCAGAACTAGGAGAGAGGCTGGGACAGATTCTTCTCCAGTTTCTTCAGAGGGAAATCAGTCCTGCTTACACCTTGATCCAGGCTTCCAGCCTCCAGAATTGTGAAATAAGACGTTTCTGTTGTTTGGGCGGCACGGTCTGCGGTACAGGCAGCCCTGCAAGTAAGGTACTCAGATCCCTGGTCCAGAGAGTTGCCGAGCTTTGCTGTTCTGCTTTCATAGTGTCTTTCAGTGCCTGGAACTCAACCTGGTCCAAAGTAAGTCTTGATAATGGACTGGCCCCTTCACATTAGAGTCGAAATCTTGAAACCTCGTTATTTGTCACTGGCGCTGTTTGCCTGCCCTTCCCTGAGCTGTAGTTCTCTTCCCCTCCAGATGGAGTTGTCTTTCCTAAACACACCATTCCTAATGCTTTGTTGTCTAGCATTTTAGAATCAGACTGCTGATCCTCACATCCAAGTATCTACATTAGTGGTTGGGAAATGTTTTATGTAAACATCTGGAGAGGAAATATTCCCAGCTCTGTAGATCATTTGGTCTCCTCTCAGCACTCAATTCTGCCACTGTGGCATGAAAGTAGTTGCAGATGATGTGCAAATGGGTGGGTTGTGTTCCAAAAAAGTTTCTGTATGGGGGTTGCCATAATTTACATCTAGTTGCCCTCACCAAGTCTCATGTAATCATAGATGTGGCCTTTGGTAAGTGATTGGATTAAGGCAGTATTGTAACTGACTTGCTGTGAAGCGGTGGAGTCTGATTTGTGAAGGAGGGTCTCTGTGGGCATGACCTGAAGGTTGTCTTCCTTCCTAGTACCCATGCCAAGAGCAGCTTTTCCTCCACCACACCCCTGTGATGTGCTGTCCTGCCTTGGAGCCAGCTGATGAGGGACTGAAACCTCTACAAACTGTGAGCCAGCAGATACCTTGCCTTCTTTAAGTTGCAGTGCCAGGTATTGTGTCTCAGTGATGAAGAGAGACACTAATACTGGTACTGAAATTTTTATAGGTTATAAGATACCAATTGTTGTATCTGAATCCCACCACCGCTTGGCTGCCAATCTTAAATTCAGCAACTCAGTAACTAATTAAAGGAGCCAAGTTTAAGAAGGAAGACACTTTATCTCTAAGAAAGAAAAGAATCAGGGGACAGAAAGCTACCCAGTGAGATGTGAATAGTGGGTTTCAGAAAAGTGATTACTCATGGGTCTTTGTCTTCAGCTTTCTTTCATCATATTTGCCCCTACCAGCTCAATATGTGGAACTTGTCACAACCTGATTTGTTCTCTAGACTGTCATAGATGGATCCCAGTCCCTAAGACCCCAATCCCCACACCATTACTTACCTGCACATCCCTAGGTGGGCCTGTTTGTCCTTGTCAGGGCTTTATTTCTAGAATTTGTGGGTTGACTAGGAGAAGCCTTATGGACAAGGTCGAGATATGTGGGAAGGCACACGTATTTAGTGCAGTAATACAGTGACTGTAGGGAATATATATGTTTCTTATATACTAAATAAGAGTCTTTCAGTGGCTGCCCCTTGTCTCCATTGGATTTTACTGAAGATGGGGAGGGGCAGCTAATTTGTGCTTCCTGCTTTGTTTATCATTGTCTTAGTTACTTTTCGCTTGTTGCTGAGACAAAATACCTGATGCCCAAAATTAAGGAAGGAAAGGTTTATTTCTTACAGTTCCTTAGGAGTTTCAGTCCATACTTAGTTGGCTGCAAGGTAGCATGGCGTGGCGGGGCTGCTGTTCATGGTGGCTGCAAGCTGCAAGGTGCACTGGCAAGAGAGAGCGGGTAGAAGCATGCAAGCGCTGAAGAGGAAGACCTGCCTTCCCTTACGCTGTATCTCAGCTCCACCCCTGGGCGGGTGTAGCACTCACATCACCAATCCCGGCACTAGACAACAAACAGATCACAAGCAAGCCCCAGACTCAGCCCCATCAAAAGTATATGAGGACTTTGGTGTACATAGTATATCGCCCAATACAATCATTCCTCCCTTGCCTTGCAGATTGTTCTCTCTAGCAAGGTTTTAACTCATACTAGTCAGGGTTAGCCAGAAAGCCCAATAAGGCCCTTATTTCAGCTTTTCTTTTTCCTGCCTATAGACCCCTTTCCACTACACTCAGCTAGTCTTGATTTTTCCCCCACAACTTAAATATGTGGCAACTATTCTTAGCTGACACACTACAAGTAGAGGATGTGGCCAGGTTTGGTTCATAGAGACTAGGTTGCCAACACCTGCAACCATAGCCTATCTAGCCTTAGCCTGTAACTCACTTTCTAATCAAACTACACCACCTGTGGTCTCCTTACATTTGTCTAACAGCACCTTGAAAAGATGTCCCAATTTGTTAAGTGAAAAGTACTCTTTCCTTTTCTGTGGAAGTTTGTCTGCATCAGCCCTTTGAAAGAAACTTCCTCCTATCTTGAGTATAGTTTTCTCCATATATTTTCTGTCCTTCTTCCAGTTGGAGTGGAATCCTGGAGGAAAATTATTTGGGAAACTAGTGTAGACCAAAGCAAAGTGTTTCAGCATTTTAATAAGGACTCAGAGGCAGGAGCTACAGGGGAAAAAAATCAACAGCAGGTGACCAAATACCATTCACAAAAACCATTCCAGATGAACTAAAGAACTAATAAATATGGATGCTGGATAAGATAGTAGATAAAGAACTTCAAGCATAAAAGAATTTCTTATATAAGATGCAAAGTCTAGGAAGAAAAGAATTAATAGGTTTGATTACCTCAGGAATCGTAAATTTTCTTAAGCACCTGTCTGACAGGCATGAGGTTGTGAGTTCAATCCCCGGTGCCACAATAAATAAATAAATAAATGTTGCCTGATTAAAAAAAAAAAGAATTGTAAATTTTATTGAAGTAAAATACAACTTAATGCTTGTAGTATTTAGTGTTTCACTGACTTTGCAGGCCTAAAGCTGGTAATCTGATCATCTATTTAGAGGATAACAATGTGCAGTATAGCACCTATGAGGGATCTCCTTCTGAAGGTGGTAACCATTGTTAATTCCTTATTATCTTGTTTTAAAGTCCTGTATCATTTTTGTTGTTTTGTTTTTGTTGGTTCTAGTCTGTTCTGTTTTGTTTGATTTTCCTATGTCTGATGGTCTGGACAGCTATTTTGAAGACAACAAGAAGCATTATGGCAGCCATTGTTGATTTCCTAATATCTTGTTTTGAAACCCTGTATCGCCTACACTGTTTTGTTTTGATTGGCTTTATTCTGTTTTATTTTGCTTGGGTTTATTTTCTTTAAAATAAAAAATAAAGAAAGAATTGTAAATTATATATGTAAAAGCTGAGAGTGTAGTTCAGCGGTAGAGTGCTTGCCTAGCATATGAGTTGGGTCTGTAATAGCAAGAGGGAAATAGAAATGAAAGACATTGTAAACAAACATTTTGTTTCTTACAAAAAGGCAAGAATACAAGAGATAATATTTGTGGTTTATATAACAAAGATAACTAGAATATAAAAATCATCCCCAAATCAATAGGAACACCAAGAGTTCAGTGAAAGATGGATTAAGAATATTGCTAAATCATAATATTAAGTATATTTATTTAAAAGGTAATCAAAAATGAAGCCAGTAAGATGAAATATCAAAGTAAAAATCTACTAGTAAGCAGTAAAATGTCGATCACACCCTGTGTTTATAAGGACACGGAGATGGGTTGCACCTTCATGAGTGGAGATGAAAACTGGTGAGGCCCAGAGGAATGCAGCGCCACCTCGTGGCTGCCCTTAATATTTTCTATGTGAAGTCCCCAACACCTAGCAGTGTCGCCGTTGTATAGCGAGTGCCCTGCAGTGTTTGTGCTCATGCGCAAAGAAGAAAGTAAAGGACGTGGCGCCTTGGAGCTGGAAACAAATGTTCATTGGTAAAATGTTGGTTCAGTCATGCCCCGAAGTGATCTGCAGTGCATTAAATGTATACAGTAAGTAGATCTAAATGTGCAGACATAGAAGTATCTCTAAAATAAACTACTAAAAAGGTAATAGGATAGCTTCGTTTGTGGTTTTTGTGAGGCTCCCATGAAATGATGTATCGGGGCCCCAGCCCAGGACCACTGATGTGCTTAGTCAGAGGTACAATGACAGAATAAAATGCAGACAAAATATGTACACTTTAGTAACAAGAGGCACCAAGATGATCAAAGCCCCGTGATGGGCGAAGACCATGAGGCACAGTGTCCTCGGCCTTTGATTACGTGCACAGCATGATTGGGGGTTGTGCTGGTGGGAAGCAGCGGGGGTGAACTGCTGACACGGTCAAGGTTCAAGAAGTGAGGAGCGATGCATTTTTGGAAAAGCACACAGGAACTGATCAGGGTTCGCTGCGACTACGGAGTGAGATGGAATTTGCACGGGTCAAAGTCCTCAGCTGCTGTTATCTTGCTTTGAGGCGTCAGAACTTCACAGACTGCTTATCGCAGCTCTGG
>RJWM01031290.1:0-22274 GCA_004363535.1 Dasyprocta punctata
AAAATTAATAAATTTTCTTGCATTAGCATTATATTGAAAAATGTAGTTTTCTTAATTTTATTCATGAATATATGTGATATATAATACTTACATTCACTTTGGGTATTCGTTGCACATATATATCAGATCCTGAGTATTTTCCATCCCTTTCCCCCATCACTAACATTCTCCTGTTCTGATTCCCTGCTGTATTCCAAAATGTCTGCCTTTTTATTTCCTACTATACCTCCTTTCTTTTACTTGTCATATTTTGTATTTCTCATTTAAGAGAAACCATGTGATATTGCAAATTCATATTTAACCATTAGTGAAGTGCAAATCACAACAACTCTGATATTTCATTCTATGAGAATCAAAATGGCTTTCATCAAGAACACACACACATGCATAATGCTGGCAAAAATGTGTGTGTAAGGGAAGAGAAACCCACATTCTTGAAGAGAATATAAATTAGTACTAAAGCTATAGAAATCAGTATTATTTTGAGAAATCAAAAACAAAAACAGAAACTTCATTTGATTCAGGTATAATTTTTGTCCAAAGGAGTTAACACCTCATACTAAGCTGATACATACAATCCCACAGTTATAGCAGTGCAACTCACAAGTGCCAAAGTTTGGAAACAGCATAGGTACCTATCAATAGACAATTTTTTTAAAATGTGACATTTGTATACAATGGAATATTTTCAACCTTAGATAGGGATGAAATGTAATTTGCAGAAAAAAAGATACAAGTTGAGACCATAGTGTTAAGTGAAATAAGTCCCAAAGTTTTAGTCCATAGCTTGTTACCATTGAATGTATGGCACATATTCATTTTACTCTTCCAAGCAATCTTAACAACAAAAGTGAGCACATTATAAAAGGCAGGATGCCTTCATCATAATATCTCTAATTATAAATTATGTAGAGAGATTTTGGGACTCATGATCAAAAGCAAATACCTGTTACTTGTGAAAAGTATTGCAATTTATTGTTTCCACCCTCACTCATGTCCTGTCTGAGCAGCTATAAGGTTCCAGTGTGTCACTATATTTGTGCAAGATGGCTGCACAAATACAAGAACTATAACAGTTCCTGGCATAACCACACTGTCCATCCCTCAAAGGGTATTGGCACAAGAAAAAAATCTCTTAAACTTGCAACCATGGCCAGTGGAAAAAACTCCAGATTTTAGTCTGTCTTGCCCCTTCATTTATTTAGGGTCTATTCCTAAACAAAAATTTGATCTTTCTTTTATTTAGGGCTCCTCTTGCTTTTTCTTTCAATCAATATTGTCTCTCTTCTCCTGAAAGCAAAATTCCCTCAGATTAAAGCTTTGTTTCTATGTTCCTGTTTACTTGGTTTGGTTTTGTTTCTACCATTACCATGTCAAAATTCCCTATGCCAATATCTTAATTGATAGGAAACTGGAAGAAATAGGCCTCAGAAGTAAAGGAAAATTCACAATAATTAGTGATAACAAAGGGTGAGTTATAGTCTCCAATCATATCCATCCTTAATTTGCTAACGGTTATCTGCATCTAAGTCACCTCCCAAAAGCAAGATCAAATTATTTGTGAAGGAAAATAACATGATCAAGAGACCCAAATCAGTCTGAATCTTTTCTATTCAAATATATGATTTTTCTAATCAAAATACATGAAAAAAAAGAAAGGAGATGAAGAGATGAATGAAGAGGGGAAAGAGTGAAAGGATAGTGAATGATAAATAAAAAATTAATGTCTGTTATGTACATGCACCAATTCCCCAAAAAGAATGTAAATATTTTGCACTACATTATATACTAATACAAGTTTTTAAATATATGAGAGTAATGAACAAATTTCAAAGCTCAAATGATAATGAGGAAAGCAAAATTATTCTAAGAATGGAAAAAATAGAAACATTACTGACCTTGAAATAAATGTGATTGAAGTCTTCAAAAATTTCAAGAGACAAGATGGAAAAGTTAAGAAAAAGTAACAAGAATTCAAATAAAAGTACAATTGGAAGCTAAATTAAAATACAAGGTGCATTTTAATGACAAGTTATACAAAAGAGGAGAGAACTGTTGAACGAAATAAGCCAAAAATGCTTAAAGAATTCCTCATAAAAGTGAATTAATTAGTAAACTAAAAATGAAAGAGTTTTCTGGAGTGATCAGTAAACTAAAGTTTCAAGACAAGAAACTTCTTAAAAATTCACAGAGATTAGAAAAATCAGAGTTACAGCCTGGATTTTATTCCCTTCAGGAAAAGTTACTAGAGCCACGAATTGATAGAAATACTAAAAGGATCATTTTGGTAAATTACTGCTGTTTTAATATAGAGTGGATAAAAAAAAAAAAAAAAACGGAGACACTCCCAGGACTGCATGGGTGTCCTGCTGAACCCAAGCATCTTTTAACACAGAAGATCCTCAAACAGTTGAAACAGTTGACTGAAGTGTGGTTTAAAATTAACCATTCTGAGGTACTTATGGAAAATCTTCTATTTAAATGTCTATTTTCCAGATAGAAATACATTATAAAAGCCTTAATCTGGTTGAAGAAAAAAATTTCATCACATTGTAGCACCTTCTAGCATTCCTTTTCAATAAGCAATTCTATAGGACTGGAGAAATATATGTGAGTTACAGTCAAAACACAGGTCCACTGAAAAGCTGCCACTTCAGATTTAGACTGCTCTCATCTTCCTGTTTAGCATGACAATAGCAAAGCTCCAATATCAGGTTGCAGCTGAAAAAAGAATAAGAGGAAACTGTCTATAAGAAGTACACAGGAAGGTACAAAGTAAGGGGAGAGAAAACAAGGCAGTATGGGAAACTCAAGCCTCTGGAATCTGCTGTCACAACAAATATTAAACACAGTGCCTCCTAGTCAGACTAACATTAAACCCCTCTTCAATGTTCATTTGCATCATTTCCTACTACTAAATTTCTAGATTTCAACAAAAATCACTAGGCATACTAAAAGACAAATTATACAATCTAAAGGACAAAGCAAACATCAGTAACAGATATGACAGATATTAGAACCATTAGATGGTTGATTTAAAATAACTATGATTAGCATGTTAAAAACTCTTACGAAAAAGTAGGTAATATAAAATTACAGATGGGCAGTCAAAGTAGAATAATAGAAATTCTAAAAAAAAAAATAACAAAAGTGTTAGAAGTCTAAAATACTGCAAAACAAATCTCCCAAACATACCACAACTAATATCAAAACTTGCATTGACATTTATATCAGAAAACAAATTTCACACAGCTGAGAAAAAAAATAGTTGAAAATAAGTCAAGAAAATCCTCATAAACTTAAATGCAGAGATGAAAAAAATAAATCAAATACACAAGGACACTGGGACAATTTTTAAAAGGTATTGCATATGAACAATTGGAATGCCTAAATAAAATAACAGATAAACTTGGAGAAATATTTGTGTTAGTTATAACTGTATACTTTCAAAAATTAGCAATACACAGCAAGCCACAGAAAGACAAAATAAAAACACTTATGCATACCGTATTTAAACAATTTAAAAACTAATGCAAACAGAATATCCTAAAAAGGCATATGGTGAGCATTGATTAGGAAATATGCTTGCTACACAGGAATTACAGAGAAACTGTATAAAGAAGAGAATAAAGTAAAGTGAGTAAGTGTTGAAAGCATAGACACACACACACCGTCTCTCACACACACATAAATAAAGCAGCATGCACTCACATCAAAATCTATGTCCACTGAAATTAGCCTTCAACAGAAGAGATGAAATACAAAAGTTTTTCTGAGATGCACAAATATAAGGGCATCTATTGCTTACAAACCTCTATTGTAAGAAATGTCTTTAAAAAGTATTTCAGAAGAGATGTATATTAAATAGGTTTGAAACCAGAATATACATGATGAAGACAAGGTTATCAGAGGAGGAATAATTGAAGGTAAGATAAAATATTTTACCTTACTTACACTTAATCAGAAAAATAAATACATAAAATAATAATAGTCACCATATATTGAGTGATTCTGATACAGAATATGTTAAATTAATGACAATCATTTTGGCAGAGATTAAAAAAGAGAATTGGGAATAGTCTGTAATAGTTCAGTATATTATATTTGAAATGGCAGTGTTATTTGTGTTGGGGACCACTGTGAAGGGGCTTTGAGCAGGGTTAAAAATTGGCTCTCTGTTTATCTGTGAGCCTGTCCAAGGCCTAGGTCCCTTGCCTGGCGATGGGAGCTGATTTATAGTAAGTGAACCTCTATAAATCACTGGTCCTGGCCGAGGCCTGTAGTGGCCAGTGAGGCCAGAGATACCTCAAAAGGCAAGATAGGGTCACCGCCGAAGACGCCCGGCTCAGACTCAAGTAAATAGATAGAGACTGCAGCTGCAAACATCACATATCTGCAGCGTCTCTTTCCCACCATAAATGCCATCATGGAGATAAGACAGTTCTCCTTAATTGGCATAATTTACTACTTAGAGAAGTCTTTCAAGTGACTCCCAAGGTCCTGCTCATTTCCCATGCTTTCCTCAGTATCCCCTCTCTTTGTCTGCTTTGATAATAAATACGGGCAACGGAGAGAGGTCTTTGTCTTAGCCCTCATGACAGCCGCAGAGTCAAGAACTCTGCAGGGGCTTTGATCTTCCTGGAGCCCTAAAATCATACTGTTTGTCTCATTTATTTAAGCCTTCGCCGTGCACTCGTTTGGGAGATTGGGGATCTAGGCCGGGTCCCCGCTAATTTGAAAATAGATGCTTATTATTTGTATATTCCTGACTCTAAATCATTTAAAGAGAAATTTAAAGGAAATGGTACAATGTGAATAATTGGAGTCATATAAAGTGTTGAAAAAAGAATAAGCAGAAATATGTAAGATACTCAGTGAGACCAGGAAACAAATAAAATCAAAGCAAAAAAGAAATAGGTTACAAGCGTAACAAAGAGAAAACAAATATAGTAAGTATTAATCTAAACATCTTAATTCTTAATTTTGATGTGAATGATTTCAGCATATTAATTATAAGACAAAGACTGTCGGAACTGCTTAAAAACCAATATTCAACTGTAAAGAAATCGAATGCATCTGATGCTGGCAAATAAAAGGGGGGAAGTGAAGGGAAAGAGGAAAAAAAGAATTGAGATGTGTTATGTACATGCACCAATTTCCCACAATGAATATAATCATTATGTACTGAAAACGTGTACTAATGAAAACAAAAAAAAATTAAAAGGAAACGTATAGGATTGTGTTAAAAATAGGGAAAAGGAATCAAACTCATGATCTCAGGCTTGCCAGGCAGGCACTGTGCTATGAGCTATCTCCTCCGTGATTGTGGTAAAAGCAAATGAAATGTCACATGTTAAGAGAATGCTGTATAGTATAATACTATGTGGAAACTGTTATGATAAAAGTGAAAGAGAGTCCTCTTAGGGATTGGACACATGGCTCAGTGGCACAGTGTCTGCCCGAAAAGCAGGAGGTCCCGAGATCAATTCCTTTTGCAGACAGGGCGGGGGAGGGGGAGGAGAGGGGAAGGGGAGGGAAGGGGAGGGGATCTCGAACTGTTCTCTCTTTGTTACACTGGTCTAAGTTCTTTGCTTTGGGGATATTAATAGCGGCAAAATTCAGTTTTTCTGCAAAAGTGAAATTTTTACCACTGGTTATGAGTAAATAGTCACCTTTATTATATACTCCTGACTTAGACATAGTGTTGATTATCAGAAATGCACCTGAGTTCATTTGCAGTACAGTGACAGAGCCGCATTGTTCTATTTAATTTTACTTATGGGGGGAAGCTAAGAATGTTTACACAACACATAAATTAGAGACAAAAAGTATCTGAAGATAAAAATCACATTTTTTGAATAAAGGATTGAATAAATAATATAAACATTGTCTCTGAACTAGTTTTAAGACATTTTACATCTTGGATAATCATTAGGAAATTAATCAAGCATTGCAAAATCTAGTACAATCTAGTTTACAAGGAAAATTTCCCTACTACCAAGTTAGACTCATTTTCCAGTTTTCTTTTCAGATACCTTGTTCTCTCCTTCAAGCATGATCACCACCAAATGTGATAAAAGAGGCTTCCAAATGTGATAAAGTGGCTCTGTATTAGTTTAGGTAATCCCAATGTCAAAAAGTACCTAGAATTTACTTATTTATTTATTTGGTAGAGGGATTAAACTCAAAACCTCTCACCTGCCAGGTAAGCGCTTGCGCCACTGTGCTAGATCCCAGCAGTACCATCTGATTTATGTCTAAATACCTCATGTTTCTGGATCTTTTTAACAGACCATGTAAACAACAATATTTTCTCTTTGACAATCTTGAATACATATTCTATGGATTATATACATCTACCACAAACACACCTCAATGTCAAAAAATAAACTAAAAGTATCTCATGGCAATTTAGATATATTTATAAAAATATTACAGCATAACATTAAGAAATAATAAGTAATCTATAAGTGAAAAAAAAACATGTTTAGATTGAAGTTGAACTTCAACCAGTGAGGCTAAGTAGTTTGTCCATACTCTTGATATTAACATAATTCGCAGCTTGGCCTAAGATCACTTAGTAAATGCTCAGTTAAGAGTGCATTAAAAGTAGTCTTTGTAAAATATGGAAGACTGGTCTAGTTTTGAGGAATTTGAAAACAAACCCTCTAACACAATTAATGTTGCTTTGAATCTAGTTTAAAAGTCAAGAAAAGTCAAAAGTATATATACAAACAGCAAAATATTATTTTATTATGCTATGAAACATGAAGTAGACCTACAGTTATGTCATAGTTCTGAGATTATATATATATATATATATATATATATATATATATATATATTTCAGACAAAGGAATATATGCCCATTCAATTTGTTCTTAGTGGTAGTATTAATTAGGCTAGTTTTAATTTTAAAATGTAACCATTGTTCTAAATAATAATAGAGTAGGAAAATAAACTTGAATCTAACTTGAGCAATATTCACAGCTTGCGTGTAGTTATGCTGATTGCCTTCATCAAAGTTCACTTTATTCAACATTTTCAGGATTAGTTTGTATTTTATCTAATTGCATGGTATTTTTCATTTTAGAACCCATTATATGAAAATAGATAAAATTCATTTTAGAAGATATAAAGTTTTTATTGAAGTCTTAGAAATATAGCAGGAAATGAAATAAAAATGATGCAATTGTATCTCAAATTTTCTTTTACTTATTATATTAGCCATGAGACTTCATTTTTGTTCAAGAGATGATATATGATCAAGACCCTAAATGTATTCAAGTTATTCTAGGACACTGTCAATATTCAATAGGTTATCCAAAATATAGATTACTAATATTGCTGAATTATGCACCCAATTTACTCTATCAAATATACTTAAGATCGAATAATTTAAAATGAAATCAGGAATACTATAATATTGCCACTGTTAATTGTATTAGCTATTTCTCAAATAAAGATACTTTATTAAAATATTATCAGCATAATGCTATAGTCTTTGAAAGCCCAAAGTAGTCTAGCCTATAAAAGTGTAATTTCATGAACCTACTAAAATAAAATATTTTTTAAAAAATCTTTTTGTTAAACTGCATACTTGATTTTTTCTAAATAAGATTTTGTATCTGCATTCATACAAAGCAAAACAATCTCATGAGTGTTTTGATTTCTTTTCCAAACATGCAGGTAAAAGGTGTTTCCAAAATTGATGCATAAAACATTTTCTCAACACTGATGTTAATGTTAACAGAAAGGTCACTAAAGGTTGCTTCTAAAATGAGAACTGATACATCCATACATAGAGTTTCACTAAGATTTTCATGTGTTTAGTTGTTAACCAGAGTATTTGGATTACACTCTCTATAGTTCCTTCAAGACATATCGACATATCATCTTATCTAATTTTAGCATTCTCATTGATTTCAAGAGGTATCACAGAGGGCAGAAGGATGAACAATGTTGACAGAGTTCAACATACAGTCTCTAATTAGAGACACTGGAGAATGCCAATACCTTCTCTTACACTTGCAAAAATCACTCTAACACTATTTATTCTAGACAGAAGAATACATCTAGGATTCTACTCACAAACTTTTGTGCAATACTACTTTTCAAATGATTTTGTCACAGTAAATTGCATGAGTTACATAAAGGTTGCATAATTTGTATCAATTGTTTTATCTTTCTGAAAACCAGATAACTCATTTGTAAATCGAAAATGACAAACACTTGAATTTTTCTTGGTTTTCTAGGCCTTCTGCAATGAAATCTTACAAACTAAGTGGCTTAAAGGAAGGTATATTTATTGCTTCACAGTTCTGGAGTCCCAGAGTTCTAGCAGTATGAAATCAAGCTGTTGGCAGCTCTATGCTCCCTCTGAAACCTATAATGGAGAATCTTCTCTTCTCATTGCTTCTGGTGGCTTGCAGGTGATAGTAGCATTTCTTGTTACAGTGCTCCAATCTTTGCCTCTGTTGTTCTGTGGTGTTCTTGTTGTGTTTCTCTATACTTTTGTTGGTATCATCCTACTCCAATATGACTACCTTTTCACTAATTATACCTGAAACAACCCTATCTCCAAATAATAAAAAAATTCTGAGATACTGAGATGCAGAACTTCCACATATCATCTTTGGATACATAATTCAATCCATAACAGAGTTGGAGTAGGGATTTAAAGAATTTTCTTGCATATTGTTTAGTAATAGTAGCTTCTCGACAAATACAAGAAAAGTATGTTCAAAATGAGTAGTCATGCTGGGGATTTAGCTCAGCAGCTCAAGTGATTGCCTGGCAAGCACTAGCTAGTGAGTTTGATCCCCAGTACCCCCTCCCACAAAAAAAAAAAGAGTAGTCCTTAAGGTTACAGTCATGACAAAGTCAGATTATAGGGTGTAACTGACTAACAGTGACTAACAGTGCACAAAATGGGGAGGAGTCTGCTAATCCAGCATTGCAGAATACCTCTCAGAGAGGGTGCATCAGTCACACTTTGGAAATCTTTTTTAAAAAACGAGATTTTAGACCTCCAAATACTCTGGTTCAACAGACTTAAGTAGAGGATACATGTCAGAGTTCATATTTTCATGACATCCCATTATTTCATATCTAACTTCACATGAAACTACTAATTAATTATTGTTCCAAAAAACCACATATTGGTGAATCTTCTGCCTCTCAGAATGTCTTCAGGGTTAACATAATTGCTTACTTCCAGAAAGTAAATTTTCTCCACGGGCTCCTCATTTTCATATCAACATTTGCCTGTGGTTTAGTATTCAGATTCCATGCATTCTCTCTGCTGAAAGACACAGGATCAAGCTAAATCACAGAAGAGAATTAAGTCTGAGGATGCAGTGAGGCACATCACTGATGATAGTAACTTGGCTGTTTTACTCATGAAAGAAAACAACATGCAAAAATAACTCTTGGGGAACTGCTAGATTTCTAGGTGTTTTCCTTGTGGTATATAGCTCTGAGATTGAAAGTCTTCAACAAAAATCTCAGTGTATAGTCAGATATGTTGGGACATTCTAGGAGGCTGAGGCAGGTAGATCACAAGCTGTTCCACCCTGGACAAGCTAACGACTGTGACTCTGATTTAAATGAAAAGGCCCATGAATTCAGCCCAGCACGATCACTTTGGATTCATTCCTCAGGTCCTGAGTATCTCAGGGTCTGTATATGGAGGGAATGACACCATCTTCAGGTGTGGGTACCCTGGAGAAGTTAACGTTGTGGCTTGAGGGTTAGAAGGCAGTTAAGTGGTTAAACACCCTACAAACAGGTTCAGAGAAAGAACTGGATCAGAAATTTGTATAATTTTGGGACTCCCCTTTAGACAAAAACAATGCAAAATTAGAAATGCAATAATCAATGGCAAAAGTAAATATTTATTAGAATGAGTATAACATCCACAAATTACATATTTGAAAATGTTAGCAAATACTAAAATTTCACAGAATTTAAAAAATAATTGATTAATACTCTGACTACCTGATAAGCTTCTATAATAGCTTTCCTATATGTTTGCATAAATATATAATATCCAACTATACATTAGAAAGATACTACCCAGAATTTTATATATATGATATAAACTGTAAAATTCTGGAAGGTGACAGAGTTTAATTTAAAATTTGTGTGTTTTGTTTTGTTTTATTTTGTTTTAAGAGACAGGGTCTTGCTAGTAGTTTAGGTTGCCTTGGCGACCCTCCTGTTTCAGCCTCTTGAGTACTGGGATGTCAGGCACACACCACCACACCTCACCAATGTGGTGTTGTTTTACAGTTCATTCTCTTAATATTTATGCTATTTTACCCAAAAGTGAGGAATTACAGAACATAGGAAATATAGTACATACATGTTTCTGAATATTTGTATTAGCTCTGAAAGCAGGAATAAAAAGTTGGAAGAGTGATTTGCACTGTTGAGGAAAAATGAAGGGCTAAGACCATGAGAATTTGTGTTTTTCTTTTTTAAATTTCATACTATGTTCATATTTTTAAATAAATGAATTAGAAAAAATAAAAGGAAAGAAGAAAATACAGATAGGAGAAAGTAAAATAAGGGAAAGAAGATAGAAGAAACATTAAAGAAGGAAGATTTTATGTCTATAGTTAAGAAGACTAATATAGGAAGAGTCTGTCTGAATTTTTTCCCATGATACATATTACTTTATATATCAGTGGACAAAATATTTAGCTTTAAAATAGTGTAAGAATGTATTTATTGGCACTAGAAAAATGTATGTATTATATTAGTAAATAATAAAAACATTTTACAAAAGCTTGCATAGTATGATACTAAAGAGAAAAATATGTAAGTATAAATGGTATATATTAGATAACACGTAGAATAATAAACATTAAATTTTAAAAATTGTAAGAAAGCTGTGTTTTCCTTTGTGAACTTTAGCTTCTAATTAAAATCAATCCACATACATTATTATTATATTAGTGAATATTTGAACAGTTGTATAATTGATCTGGCTTCAAAGACAAACTTACAACTGAATACTTTTATGATAGGCAATTCTAGGTGTTAACATGGTTATTTTAAGGAAATAAATGGGTTTTGTATTCATGTTAGTAAGAATAATAAGGTTTTATCCTAAACTATGGGATGTCAAGAAACAGATTCCATGTATTCAAAGCATAAAAGCTTTTTATTTTGAAGTGGTAGGCTTCTTGGTTAAATCACTTATGTGGACCCAAAACAGCTCTGCACATTCATAAAGTGCATTGTGCAAGCACATACCATGCTCTTCATTATTTAAAAAAAAAGACTTCACTCTCTGATGGCAGTGTCCAATTATTAATAAATATGGTCATGATGGAAATCCATTTTGATTAGATTCTGCTGATTTGCTAATATGAGTACAAAAGTGTCAAAGCACAAAGTAGAGATACAGTAACAGTGAAAACTTTCAGCTTTTCACTGCATTTGTGGAGTGCTTATGAAATTCTGGAAGCAGAAGATAAGAGCTGTAATCTCTTTCATACAAGAAGGTACACATCAACATCCTTTGAAGAAATGCACAAAAAAGCTGGTCACTCTGATCAAATTTAATTCTTTCCAAGGTAGAAAATAAAACAAAATAGAGGATTCCACAAATCTGAAATATATGTGTATGCACACACTGTGTATTGTTACATAATTGCATATGAAATACATCCAATATATTTTGTGAGAGCAAAATAAAATTAATGAATACAAAACACCATTAAATGTAAACAGCTATTCAATATTAGCCACAGAAATGACTCAGTGAGTTTATAGAAATCTTTAAGGGAATATATTAACACAATAAAAATCACTGATATTCCACCATGATGTCTATCTCTCACTCTGAAAATAATTCTAAGCTACTAAGCTTGAATTTTCTCTTTCACATTTATTAATAAAACTTTTCTTCAAAGTCTCCTCAGCATTTCACTTTTATTACACAGCTCTATCCAAAGCACAGTAACTTGTGTTTTTTAATTCCTTAGTTCTATTTAATATTCAGTTTTGGAGTGAGTGTGTGTGTGTGTATATGTGCATGTGTGTATGTATTTGGTTGTCTCCTCATTACACAGTCCCTAAAGAAAAAATATTTTTAAATGAAAGGATCAATGAAAAAATTAATAGGAGAACATTATTTGAATATAAATATTATTTAAAGTCAGGACACAAAACAAAAAAGTCATAATAGCAAACATTTGAATAAAAAAGTTATACTACCTTATTGTATATAAATTTCTTCTGATAGTTTTTTTTTTTTTTTTGCCGTAGGTAAGAAAGTGGGAACAAATAAGCAATGGCAGACAAATTATGAGTTGGATTTCATTATCTCTAACCACAGAAATGACAGTGTTCTGTTCATAGATCCTGTGTGAATACTTTAAATTCTATCCCATACTGACATGCTCTCTCTGCCAGGGATATGATATATATGTGATTATATTACTTATTTTATATATATATATTATATATTTAATATAATACATTCCTTTCAAATGTATAATTCATATATACATTTGAAACAACTATTCTAGAAAGCATAATTCAAGTCATGGTCAGGAGGCAGTTAAGTCAAAAGAAAATAAATACTTCCAGGAAAATATTTCTAGAGCCTACTATATCCTTAGATTTGTTATTAGATTGTGAACTACTTTGGGCGACTTTATCATGTACCCTATAGCTCACATCCTTTGTCAATTTGCTAATATAATGAAATATGTTGAGGTTTTTTTTTATGATTTGATACAAGTAAACATTACACTTTCTCTTAGATCCACTGCTAACACATAACATACAGTTGTAGTGTTTTCATCTATGCATTTTCTATATTTTTTACAGCATCAATGAAGATGAAAATAGAATCATAGTTATCTCATAAAAACACAACAGAAAGCTGATGAAAGACTGAAGCAGTCTTATAGCAATGGGGATGAGAAAAGTGTGATGCGATAATTTTTTTTCTTTTTTCTCTTTTTGTATAATAGAATTGAGAGCAACATAATTTTTAGATTTAGATTCTGTGTGATGGAGTGTTTGTTAAGAGCAGTAACCAAATGATCAGATTTCTGTAACAGATTATAGATGACTTCTAAAAGTGAGGTTGGAGTTATGCTAGGTAATGGGCATTTGTATTATTTCTTTTTTACCATCATGATCACATTGTAACTATTACTTTGTATTTTGTCTTTCGCTGAAGTGCTAGCTCCAAAGGACACGAATGATGTGTTTGCAATCATGAGCAAACAGAAAATATAAAAACAAAAGAAAAATGAATTTTGAATTAAACATAGCAATTGTAGTAGAATTAATAAGAATATTATATGTGATATTCAGAGTTTTAAAAAAGAAAATCAATAGTGATTCTTATTGGTGCACCTATTAAATAATTTTTATAAAAGGAACATCTTTTTTGCTTTTGTTTTATTAATTTTGGGGGAGAAAATGACAAGTAAATATGTCAGTATAATACTGTGTGTCATAATTAATATTATTTCCAACTTTATGTTAGATGACATCATTATTTTTTCATGCAAACCATGGCATACTTGAAATATACTACATTGAAAATTTTGGTGTTTCTTCTATCCCCACTCATTTTTTCTATAGATTTTGACTGCACCTATGTATTAAATAGCATATTTGAACATTTTACATAACTGGTTAACCAACAAATGTTTTCTCATTATGTTTAGATAAATTTCCAAGTAATGTGTTCTATAAGATTCTATAGTATTAAGTCCTATATGAGTTTTTAAATCTCATCCCTTGATAGGAATGTATTTATTTTCTACACCCAAAATTCTTAGACATTTTCTTTGTTTTGAATTTATACAAAGTACTATTCTATCTCAATGATATATGCTATTTCTTTTCTTTTTAGATCGTTTTTCAATTTTTAATTTCTATTAGTACAAGTTTGCAGTACATAATGACTATGTTTCTTGTGTGAAGTTGGTACATGCACATAATACATCTCAATTCTTTTTTAATCTAGTTTCTCTTTTCTCACCCACCTCTTTCCATCTCCTGATCTTTTTCCCTTATGTGAAAGATCTATCTTTCTTTTTCCTATTATTGGTCTTTTATATTTTATTTTTATTTCGTGCTTCTCATATAAAGGAAACTATAAGATACTTCAGCTTACATGTCTGATTTATTTCATTTAACATTATGATCTCAAAGTGCACCCATTTTCCTGATGAAGAAAGTGTGGTATTTGTACACAATGGAGTACTCTCCATAAAGCATGATATATGCTATTTCTTTGCTTGAAAGACTGTCCCTATCGGTTGTATCCTTTCACCTGGTCACTTGGTCCTCACGTTAGGCAGTTAACTTTGGTAACTGTTGAACAGAATGTCATACCTTAGAATATTATACCTCTCAATAAGGTAAGCGATGAAACTAGAATTTCTAAATTAGAAATTTGTATTCTGGTAACACATTCATTAACTCTGTGACTCTATGAAAGTTATTTACCCTGTCTTTCTCTCTAAATCTTCGTTAGTGACATAGGACAATGATGCCTACTAAATATATGCATTTGAGATGCTAAATAAAACATATTATCTACTTCAAATAGTGACTGATGTTTAGGAAATCCTCAACAAAGGTTTGACAAAATTCTCATAATTGCCTGAAGCTGGAACTTTTAATTTTACTTTTTAACTTTTAATTTTTTTAATTTTTTGGTACTGGGAATCGAACTTATGACCTTGTGCTTATCAGGCAGGCACTTGTGCCCCTGAGCTATATCCCTGGCTCTCTGAAACTGGAGTTTTCCAAACTTCATTATATTTGATTTCATAATAATCTTCACAAGCATATACAACCATACATACTCACATATACATAACTGCTTGTGCTATTTCTTTCTTCACTGTTTTTTAATATTTCTCTGTTGACTATAAGCTCAATGAAGGGAAGCTATGTGGTTATCTTTTTTCATGTAAATAATCATAGGTCATAGGCAAGGTGTAGAAGTTTATAGTGAGGGTTATGATGTATGTCTGTTCAAGAAATGACTTACATGTCTTTTATGAGAGTATTTTTCTGTTCTGTGGCAGAATAATAATATAATAATAGCTTACTAAAATGGTCTCTTTGTTAGTTCTGAGTAACTATTTTGACCAAGTTAAAGAAATGCATGTGACATATCTTAATATAATGTCTTCCAACCAGTGGCATAGCTTGTGGAGTTGGTGGAGAGGTCTACTCCAAGTGGCACATTTTTGGGGGTGGCATTGGCCAAAAGGTAACTTACATGACAATAATATGCTCCATTTTAACATGACAAAGACGCAAGTAAATTGAAATACAATTTTTCCCCTGTAAGTCATTTTAATTTTCTATTTAAATAGGTTAACACATTCATATATGTTGGAGGGCAGCAAACGAAAAGACCATGGAGTGGCACCAGTTCTAGCTATGGCATTGCTTCCATGATTATATATTTATGCTACTGATGAAATTTGTTCCTCTTTTAGGTTCAAATAAAGCAATTTACATTACATACCACATTGTTGTTATCCGTCCATCAGTGGAAACTTCTGTTGTTTTTGTCTTTTGTATCATGAATAATGTTGAAAGAACATGAGAGTAAAGAAACACATTTCATATCTCAAATTTAATTATTTTGAGTATAGATCCAGAAACAGAATAATTATATTTATGTAGTAGTTCCATTTTTAATTCTTGGGTGATTCAACATTCTTAGTCATGGCTACTAAACTATCGTGTATTGTGGGAGGGTTTCAACTTCTCTATGTGCTGGAAAATACCTCATTTCTCTGTCTCTGTCTCTGTCTCTCTCTCTGTCTCTCTCTCTCTCCTTCCCCCTATATCTTTTGTCATTTTAATGGTTTTGAAGCAATATCTCATTGTAGTTTTCATTTTTGTTCCTGAAAATTATTAGTGTTGAAAATCATTTCAAATATCTATTGGTCATCTATATATCCTCTTTGCAAAGATGTCTATTTAAGTCCTTTCTCCATTTTTGAATGTTCTTTCTTTCTTTCTTTCTTTCTTTCTTTCTTTCTTTCTTTCTTTCTGTCTTTCTTTCTTTTTTTTTTGTTATTGAGTTTAAGGCATTGGTTTTGTATTAAAACTATTAAGCCATAGCAGATATATGGTTTATAAATATTTCATTTCACTTTGGTGTTTGTCTCTTCATTTTTTCATTGTCTACTTTATATTTCAATCGCTTTTTTTACTTTTCTGTATGTACCCCTTGTGCACATTTGCTTTTTTGACTGTTTTTGTCACCTTACACAAATATATCATCATCCAGCTGTTTTTCCATATTTTCTTCAAGGAATTTCTACTACTTTTCAACTGACTTTTTTGTAGTTTCAGTTAAAGGTTTAACTTATTTTCAACTAATACTATGGTATGTATAGTTAAGTGTAGATATTCAGTATCATTATTTGCATGTGGATATCCAGTTTTCCAAATTATTTGTTAACGAGATTACGTTTTCCTGTTTTATTCTTGGCAGAGACTATCTTTTCTTGTTTTATTCTTGGCACAATGCTATTACTGAGATTTGGCCAGAGGACTGAGTCTAGACCCATATTACCAGGATTCGCGTGCGTGCCTGCTGTCAAATGTAAGATAAAGGGACATCAAAACAGAAAATGGAGTTTATTCAGAACTTGAACAAATTGGAAGAGCAGCTTACCTGCCCTCCTAGAACATGCAGAAGTTCTTTAACGTATAGCAAGGGTAAAACTAAGGTAACAAATATACAAACATGTAGATTGCATCAGATGTTAGCTATTAGGCTCAGAAGAAGACTACAAATTTGGCTCTGTTGAAAATTCCTTGGTGCCAGTGATAGTTTAGAATTTGTTGCTCTCAATATTGGAATGCTGGACAAATAGCTTAGTTTTAAAAACTTAATAATCTGAATTTCAAGTTCTAGTATTTAATGTAAAAAGAACAATTGACTATATATTAATGGGTTTCACTCTGGAATTTCAATTCCATTTTATCAATTTGCATGCCTGTTTTTATTCTAATATCATGCCATTTTAATTGCTATAACTTTGTAGCATATTTTTTTTCATAGCATATTTTGGAATCAGCAAGATTGTTGCCTCCAGATTTTGATTTTCTTTTCCCAAATTGCTTTCGATTCTTCAGTAAATCTAAGGCTGAATTTCTGAAAATCATAGAGGTACTTAATATGCACCTGGGTTGTATGTGTGTCCTTCAGGAATGTCGAAAAGTACAGCTGATCTTTTATGTTGTTACAAGTTCTTTCCTGTTTGGTTATGTTTTATCTCTATGTAATCCATTTATACATGTTTAAATGAGGAGAGGTTAGAACCAATGACACAGATGCTGAAGAAACCTGAGGTGGCTGCAGGGATATGAGTGTCACAGCTGTGGCTTGAGCTTGTAGAACATATGGTGGGGGCAGGTCTGGTTCTGATTAAGATGAATCTTCCAGGAGTGCTCGGTAAAGTTTTTTTTTGGCTGGGGCTGATGTTTCAGTCAATCAGATGTACAGAGGGGGCTCAGGTCTCTTGATTGAATTATTTTGCAATGGTGACAAGACTGAGTGGTCCACAGCTATTCAGGAGGTCCAGCAAAGCATGCAGCACCTGGGCAGTTAGGTCTCAGCCTAAGGTGGCCTTGTCAGTTTTCTTGATCAAAAAGACAGTGGCTATTAGAGCATGAAGGCAAAGAAGGTGGCACCCCTTAGTGACTGGATGCAAGTATGTATATAGGAAGGCACTGGACACCTCCAAGGGCTGTCAGTCTGACTAGTCATCATTGTTTTTGTGAGCTCAAGGATCCAGATTCTATAGAAGCCAGCAGACCCAGGAAATTTACAGAGTTTCTTTCTTGTGACCAGTTTCTGCCAGGTATTATGGCAAAGGTTTTCTGTCTTTCCAGCAGGCAGTTGGGTGTCATTACGGAAGTGCAGTGATATTTTGTGCTAGTAAGCTAGCAAGGCCAGCTGTGAAGTATTCTCCAAAGACGGTAAACATATTTTTGAACTCTGAGAGGTTAAATCCAGGCCAGTTGACTTTTGAGTCCAGAACTGGGATCTTTCCATTTAAAGGCGAGGAGCTGCTGGCTGACAGGAGTCAATGAAAGGTAGAAGAAAGCATTCCTTAGGTCCATGCAGATGTGACAGCAGGCTGTGGGTGGCAGAAGACTGAGGAAATGTATGTGGAGGGCAATCATGGCAGCACTGTCAGTTCAGAGTTCTTGAAGTGGCTTTATAGGCAGGAGAGGTGTATTTCAGCAGTTTGACAATCTACAGATATTTTATAGTTTTGAAGCCTCATTTTATTTTCCTCAAAGACCATGATGGAGCTGGAAGGGACAGAGAAGCAGTCTGTTCCAGAGTCAAAGCTGTTGCTAGAGCCTCCCTAAAAATAATGAGAGAGTTCCCAAATCCTTGGGGCAATTGAGTAACAATCCAAAAAGGGGTGTATGGGTTGGAAATCACTGAATGCAAGGAGATGATGCATTGTTAATGGCATCAAGATCTTGTCCAAGGTGATTAACTGTTGTTGTAGTCATGAGTTTGTGAGGAAAGTAATTATGTACAGGACATATAATTTATTATATTATTTATAATAGTCACCCAAGAAGTCAAACACAAAGGAAGTGCAAGAAATTTGGCCACATACTAAGGAACTAGAGGATCCATCTGAGGAACTGGATCCTATGGCAATGTCCTGCATGGGTCTAACTGAAGACTTGGAGCCCATGACAATGCCTCCCATGAGTCTAACTGGAGGCCTAGAGCCCATAAAAATGACTCGTGCAAGTCTGTTTCACGGATCTGCACTGGGAAGATCCAAAGGTCAGAAGTGGAAACTAAAAGTCTGTACCAACAGGATGAAGGATCTGTGCCAGTAGATTGAAAGTTCTGCACTGGAGCCAGGAATCAATGCTCAAAGTAAGGAGCAGGGTTCCCCCAAGAAGTACCACAGTCATACTCAGTGTCAATGGTGTTCCAAACTCCTCCCAAATTGAGAATAGTTGAATTCATATCAGGAAACCAGCATGACAATCTTCTCCTGGCGTTTGAAAATCATACATCTTCCCCTCCAGAACCAAGAAGTGATGCTCAAATTAAGGATCAGAGCTCCCCCAATGTGAACCCCAATGTGCCATTCAAAGCAACAGCAAGGTCCCAAGCTCTTCTGACGATGAGAACAGCCAAGTTCGTACCAGGAGAAAAGCTCATAAAGCTCCTGCAGGAGAATCCATGGCAACAGGAGAACCAACAGCACCAAACAAAAACCATGCTACTCTTCCTCTCCAGTTCTCTTTATATGCTGACAGGTATTGTCAAGTGGGCCATCCATACTCAGCACCATGTTGATTCAGTTCACCTGGTGTTAAGTTGACCACCAGTTTTTAATCTATGACAACAATCTATCAGGCTGATGTGTGGTTAGATACCTGTTTGTACTTCCCATGACATCTGACGGCAATGGGGGTTGCAGTGAGGTGGCCATTTCTGGAAGCAAGTCTTTAGTCCATACCTCTGGGAGGAGAGTTTTTAAAATTTCAGGATTGCATTTATCCATCTCAGGATGATGCAGGTGTCATCTTCCTCTCGGGGAACAGTCAAAGTTAAAAGTGCAGGGTTAAACAAGAGGGAGGCTGACTGGCTTGTTGCAAAGGAGATGATTGCTTCTAACTTGAAGAGGAAATGTCTTACCAGAAGCAGTATGGAGATTGGCTTATATGGGAATTTATGCTTGATGAGATGTCCTCCCAGGTTGCAAGTTTCTGCCTGGCAGAAGGGGCAAGAGGAAAAGTCCCAGTTGCCTCAGTGATAACTTTTTGACAGAGGGAACTTTCGAAGGCAGGTGTTCTGTTTCATTGTCTACCAGGACAGACACAGTTTTCCCCATACTTTTGAAATGACCACTGGTTCTCAGGGCCCAATTTCCCTAACTATCCAGGCCTGGCTAGGTAAAGAGAAGTTCAGGTTGAGGTGGTACTGAACTGGCAGTTCTTTTTGTGTCTCATAGACCGGGGTGGTGAGGTGCATTTATTTTTTTTAACCATAACCCTTATAACTCTTAGCCAGATGGTATGGTAATCTATCAGACCAGATTTTCTTATGCACATCAGCTATTTTTCTTATCAAGTTTCTGGGCAACAGTGATTGATAGGCTTTCTGTCCCCCCTTTTTGATGTCTTTGAGAATTGCTTTACTGATTTTATTCCTCTAGGTAGGGTGACCTTGGGAAAGGCCATGGCAACTCATTCATTAGGGCTAACAGTTCAATTTTTCAAAATGTGCAACTCAAAAAGAATTGCTGACAGTCATCTCAGGTGGGTGTTAAATGATGCCACTTGACGATGATAGGCATAACCATGAAGCAAAAGATTCAGGGCGAGGGCCTCTGTGGCCAATTGCAGGCTATGGCTAGCTGGAACCAGTTCAATTGCCTGGAAGTAGACAAGCTGGGAATGGGGAGTGATGCTATAGTTAGCAGAATTGCAGAGGCTGATGAGGGTATCAAAGCAGAAATTTCAGGAAGAATGGGCTGCTGTTATTTTTCTTTCCTTTTTTTCTTTGAGATGAAGATTGTGGGTTGGTTTTATTTTTAACTGTAGAAGCCCTTTTACCTGCAGTCTGGGACTGTGGGTTTTATCTAGTTCCCATCTCTGACTTCATACACATGTGTTGTGTATCCTTAAACGATAGTGCAACAAAGGTGGGTGCCTCTCAGAAAGAGAGACAATACAGAGGCCCACCTGGCCATGCCCCTCTTGGGGACTTACAAGCAATTTAGCTAAGGAGGGTGCAAGGCCTGTGTTATGCCATATGCCATTCCTCCCAGAATTGCAGGTGAGGGCCCAATCAGCCTCTGTGAGCAGTGCTTCCCACTCTTGGTGCACAGACAGAGCAGCTTACACTGTCTGGTCCACTCATTCATACATTCATTCAACAGGCACTCAGAGGTTAAAAGTTCCAAACCATTCCCTGGAGGGTGGTCCTGACTAATGAGAGTTGATCAGAATCCCCTTCTGCTCAAACTGAGCAGAACTGACAGACAGACGAACTGAGGTGCCCCTGTGAGTCTCATTGGAATCAGGCAGGCACACAGACAGACAGACAGATTGCATCCTCCCTGCTTTGGGGTCTGATGCAAGCTGTTCAATGAGGAGCTGGGAATCTTCCTCCAGACCTCCAAGGGGACTGTAGAAATATTGAGGGAACACCTTCCTGTCAGGACCTGGAGAGATCCTTGTGACATCCATAAGAGCCACAACCAGTGACCAAAAGGTCAGCACAGTCACTCTTCCTGGTCAATGCATGAGATGCTACAGCAAACAGAAACACTGAAATGACAGCCAGAATTTGAAGGCAGATTTATTCACATTGATGGGCACTGATTGGGATCATTCCCAAAATATCAGGCCCTGATCTCTGGGTGGTCTTGATTATATGGGATAAGCAAGTAGGAAGTACAGAGGCAGAATGGGTTATCAATTGGGAATCAGTTCTTACAAGAGGCATCATAGTGACCAGTTATGAATCACAATGACCAGCCATTTCTGAGGAGCAAAAGTAATGGGAACTGGAACTGATACTATTACCTGGGCAATTAACAAATTGAGGTATACTGAACATGGGGGTGGGTGTCTTTTGCTACGGATTTAGGTGATTGCTAAGAGTTTTTACAAATTTGGCTTATTCTAGAGAAATAACGTGATAGAATCCTTTCTAAAGGTCTGCACGTTTTTGAGATTTGGCTAAACTAAACGAGGGTTACCTTATTAAGATGAGCATTTGAATGCGAGTTATGTCGTGTTCCGACTTATTTTAAACAAGTATCAAGTTAAATGAAAAAAATGGTGTCCTATTACATAAAATAATGAAAAGAAATTTGGGGATTGTTATGGATTACAAACTGGTGGTCAACTTGACACCAGTTGAATTGCTTCAGCTGGTGTTGAGTTAAAGATGCTCCACCTGAAGAAAGTTGCCAGCATAAATAGGGACGTGGGGAAGAAGAGCCGGGCGTTGTGGGTTCTTCCAAGAGTTGCTGTTCGAGCCGCTGGTTCTCCTGGAGGTGCCTGTCATGCTGGCTTCGCCAATATGGACTCGGCCATTATCGTCGGAGGAGCTCGGGACCTCATCGGTGAGAGTGGCTGTGGCTCATGTTGCGGGAGCTCTGCTCCTCACACTGTGCATCGCTTCCTGGCTCCGGAGGGGAGGCTGTGTGCTGGAGAACCTGGTCACGCTGGGCTTCCTGATCTGTGCTCAACTGTTCTCC
>RJWM01031291.1:0-22547 GCA_004363535.1 Dasyprocta punctata
TTTTTTTTTTTTTGGTATCAGTACTGAAACTCAGGACCTCCATCTGGAAAGGCAGGCTAGGGCCTTTCTTTGTTGGTAAGGTTTTAATTACATTTTTGATTTCTTTAACTGATATTGGGTTATGTAGAATTTTTATATCTGCTTGATTCAGCTTTGGTAATTCATATGTTTATTTTACACTTTCTATTTCTTCTGTGCTTTTCATGTTACAAAAGTGAAGATTTTCAAAGTAGGTATTGATAATCTTCTGAATTTCCACAGGAGCTGTGTTTCACCCCTTTCCTCCCTCACTGCGTGAATTTAAGTCTTTTCTTTCCTTGTTATGCTAAAGTTGGCTAAGTGTTTATCCGTTTTATTTATTCTTTTAAAGAACCAACTGTCAATTCATTAATTCTTTGTATTGTCTTCTTAATCTCACTTGCATTTGTTTGCACTCTGATTTTTATAATTTTATTCCTTGTATTGGGTTTGATTTGACTTGCTCTTTTCTGTCTAGAAGCTTGAGGTGAAGCATTAGCTTGTTTATTTGCACTTGCTCAGTTTTTCTGATGTGAGAGTTCTCTGCTATAAATCTCTCTTTTAAAACTGCTTTCATTGCATCATGCAGGTCTTGGTAAACTGTATTTGCATTTTAATTTTTCAAAATTTTTTCATTTTAATGAGTATATAACAGCGTAAAAGCAATCAAAACAAACCAGTGCAAGAGATACATGCTTCAAAACATTATGAAGTCAATCATAGTTACCATAATGTCCCTTGATGTCTTTAAAATAGCTGCAGATAACTTCAGACATAGTATAAATCAAACAGAACAGAATAAATAGAAACAATAAAAATGAAACAATGAATGTGATGAAGGACTTCAAAATAAGCCAATAGTAAATCCAAAATTGCTACCATAATGTATCTTGCTATCCTTGAAATAGCTTCTCCTGCCATGGGATTTAATATAATCAAACAAAACAGAAGAGAATAAAATCCAACCCAACAAAACAATGACAATGACATAGGACCTCAAAACTAGACCATAGGGAATCAACAATGGCTGCAACCCTCATCAAAGTCAAGAGGAGCCTAAGAAGTTGTGTTGAGTGGTGACTGATTGACGTGGGCTCCCAGACAGGATCCTGGAGCAGAATGGTCATTAGGGGAAACTAAGGAAATCTGAACAAAGAATGGTGAATGGAAGCTCTCTATGCTCTCTTGGGAGTTTTTCTATGCATTAAAAGTCATTAAAAAGTAAAGTGTTTTTAAAATGTTAAGGTATGCCCACATTTCTGTGTCATTGTACTTGTTTATGAGTATCTGCTTCTCACCTCTGAACACAAAATCTGAGAGTTTCCAAAAACATTCTGAATGACTTCACAGGGGCTCCATATAACTAAATTTTGAATCACTGATTGCAGTACCTATTACTTTTTGTGACCCGCTTTTTTTTTTTTTTTTTTTTTTTTTTTTTTTTTTTTTTTTTTTTTTTTTTTTTTTACCAGGGATCCAACTCATGACCTTGCATTGCCAGGCAGGCACTTATGCCACTGAGCTAAAATCTTTGGTCAATGTGGCCAGTTATTTGAACAACTCATGAGAAAAAGTTTCTGATTGTTTTGTCTTTAATGTACAGAGCTGATGTGCCAGCGTCTGCCAGAACTTCCAGCAGTGGATGCAGCTGGGACTAAAACCAGAAACACAGAGCTCATCCTCCTGTCATGTGATGCTGTGTAATTTGAAAATATGCTTTTCCCTGTCAGGGCTTTAATGTCTGCAATTCTGAGAGATGTGCATAATAAGTTTTTAGTGAATAATTAAGACATAGTCATGGTAACTTTTCCCACAGTGGGTAAGGAAAGAGGATCATAAACTGCCCATGAGAGAGGAAATGTCTTTGGTCCTCACTGATGTAGTGCATGACTATAATGTCCTCTGCAGACCACACAAGGCACCGCGCTGTGCAGAGCATGGAGCATGGCACTCATTTCCCTTCAAAGAAGAAGATGTGGCAACAGGTACTGTGAGAAAGGATTGTATTGACAAAGCTCCATTGAAGTCAGATGTAGCTCTAACAAGAATGGAAGAGGCATATTCAGTTATTCTAGCAATGATAGTGGCAGTATTTTCTGCCTCAGTCTCCTGAGTGCTAGTTGAGTGCCACTGCACTTGACTCTTCCATCTTTTTGTTGTTGTTGCCTTTTTGAGGCAAGGTCTCAGTATGCAGCTGGTCTTGAACTCACAGTGATCTTCCGGCCTCTGTCTCTCAACTGTTGGGATTACAGGTGTGCCCCACCATGCCCAGCTTCCCCCCTACTTATGCAGCAGGAACAAACCTCAGGGACTCCTGCTTGGCAGGCACTGTGCCCATGAGCTTCAATCCCTGGCCCAAACTTTTTTTTTTTTGGCTTTTGCATTTGTTTTTCTCAGACAGGACCTGATGATGTAGATCAGACTGGCCTTGAACTCATGGCAGCCCTGCTCCCTCAGCCTCCAAAGTACTGGGATTACAAGCCTGCACCACACACCAGATTTCCTCTAAATTTTTATACATTTTAAAACGTTGTACAAAATGAAGTTTAAGTAAAGTATTTACAAAATATATCCGTATTTCTATATCCTTTTAATTGTTACTGAAGGTCTAGCTGATGACCTAAACTACAACTCAGAACAACACAAAACTTAGCTCAGAATGAGTAAACAATTGCTCAATACAGAAAACTTTGTGATCATGACAGAGATTTATTTCTGATTACTATCCAGAATTTTTTTTTATTAAATAAGGCTAGTTAGTAACCACAAACACTTATTTCCCAGCACTTGCCACAGCTGGAACCCTAACACAAGACACCAGGAACTCATCATCATGTCAGTTGACTCTACGTGGTTTGAAGGGATAAGTTTCCCTGGGATATCCTACAAGCCTGAAATATTAAGAGAAGTACGGGACAAGTTTGTGGTGAAGGATGAAGATACAATAATAGTGACTTATCCCAAATCAGGTAAGGAAACGGGATGATAAGGGGGCCGTGAGTAAAGTTATGGCTGTGGGCTTCAGTCACCCTGCAGATGAATGGAAAGCTCCCACTATTCCAGAAGGCATATAGTACTTTGAGAAGCAAGGAATAGTGTTTACTAGCACTGCCATTCAGAGAAAAGGATGCAGCTCAACTGTTACACAGGGAGCTGAAAGTTCAGAGGGACCATCTAAAGTATCACAGAAATGGGACACAGAAATACTAAAGCAGAGTCTGGAACTTGAATAACTATGGGGGTGGAGGTGGTAAAGGATGACATTGGAAGTTACTTAGCACTCCGAAGGTAAGGACAATGGAAATTTATTAAAAGGGCTTTAGTTAATACTCAAAGAAGCCACTTAAATATCTGTTTTCAGAAAACTAAAGACAAACATCTATTATCGGATGAATGCATAAACCAAATGTGAAATATACACAATAGAGTATTATGTAATCAGCAATGAAATTCTAACACATGGCACAACATGGATGAATCTTGAGTTCATTAAGTGAAAAGAAGTAAGCCCATCACAAAAGGAGAACTATTATATGACTTCACTTATGTGAAATAATTGCACTACTCAAAGTCATGGAATCAGAAAGCAGAATGCTGGTTGCCATAGAGTGCAAAGTGCAGTCAATGGGAATTAGTTATTTATTGCGTAGAAAGATTTGTTTTTCTTAGAAATTTGGGACATCAAGCCATATTGGGAGTATAGTAAATTTTATTCAACAGAACTATAATATATACTCAAAAATGGCTGCAAGTTTACTTTTATGTTGTGCATATTTCAGCAGAATTGCTACTACGACTTGTGCTGACACCACTGACAATCATTCTTCCTTCTTTACCCAGGAACCAACTGGTTAATTGAGATTCTCAGCCTGATTCATTCTAAGGGGGATCCTAAGTGGATCCAATCAGTGCCCAACTGGGACCGTTCACCCTGGGTAGAGACTACAGAAGGATATGAAGCACTGAAGGGTCAGGAGAGCCCACGCAACTACACATCCCATCTGCCCATCCAGCTCTTTCCCAAGTCCTTCTTCAGTTCCAAGGCCAAGGTCAGTGCCTACTGGTTGAGAAATGCTTAATCAGTCTGTCGAGGTCTTGGCCTGGCCCCAATGTGAATGGCTTAAATGAAAGAGACAAATGGTATGATTTTTGGGTTGTAGGAGGATCAAAACCCTCTAACAGAATTCAAGATTCCTTGGGGGTTGAGACAGAGAGCTTCTCTGGGAAGCCTGTATTTATTTGATCTTCAAACAAAGGGAGGGGATACTGAGGCAAGCACAAGAACTGAGCGGCACCTTGGGAGTCAAAGACTTCTCCAAGCAGTAAACAGTGCCAGTTAAGAGGACCGTCTGATCTCTGAGGTTGGCGAGTCCACTGCTCTGGGATAGGGGTGTCAGCAGTCCGTGTCCTTGGCTGCCTCGGCGGTGGTCATCCTGACCTTGGAGCTCTATGCATCTGATCTTTTCCAGCACAGCAGAGGGCCCTGTGTTCAGTGGCTTAACTCTGCACAGTCCAGTCTCCAAAACAATCCTTTTAAACTGACATGTGCCTAAATATCCCCTGATGATTTAGCTGAAATGGATTCTCATTGGGTGGATCTGGATGAGATGTAAGAATCTCCTGGATTAGTTGGTCCTGCTGTGTCCACCCCTTAGGCCATACTTGAATAAAAGTATGTGGATCATTGCACATATATAAATAAGTCTCCATTTTATTTAAAGGGTAAAGTGGAAGACTAAATCCAGCGTATTTTTTAAAAATTTTATTTTAAATATAGTAAAATCCAACAGAACATAGCAGAACAAAGTCAATCAATACAAAGCAGCAGAACTGGTACAGAACTTGGAAGAAAGATAATGTGAATACAATAGCTACTATAGTATATCTTGTTACTTTCAGAATAGCTGACCATTCCAACAGGTATAGTAGAATTGAACAAAAAACAAAAAAGAATAAAATCAATAAAAACAAAATATAAAATAAAGCAAAAAAAAATGATCGGAGTAAAGCAAAACAGTGAGAACCATATTGGGCTTCGAAGAGAAGACAGAAGGGAATCCCCCATATTTGCTACATTGCCTACTGCCATCTTCCAAAGAGATGCTCAGGTTGCTGACTGGAGGCCTGCAAAATCTACGAAACAATACTAGCATTTAGTTGCTTAATGTTCTTTAGTTGCTATGAATTTAGCGAGACCTCCGAACCAGCAGGTTGCTTATGGGTGTGTGTGTGTGTGTGTGTGTGTGTGTGTGTGTGTGTGTTTGTCTTTGATTCCAAGCCCATGCGCTGGTGCTGCTCGGGCCCAGCAGGGTGGGTCCCGGAAGAGCCCATTCTCGTTCTCCTCCAGGCGTCTACGTGGGTCGCCCAGTGCCCCAGAAGGCAGATCAGTTGTCTTCTGGTCAGTGCCGCTTGGGCCCAGTGGAGTGGGTCCGAGAAGGGCCCATTCTCATTCTCCTCTGGGGGTCTGCATGGGTTGCCCAGTCCCCCAGAAGGTAGATCAGTTCTAAGTCCAATGTCTTAGAAATCCATATTTTAAGGCCAGCCAGGATTTATGACTATGAGACAGATTCCCCCTATTTTATTGCTACATTATAAGACAATTAACAAATACTAATCAATGAGTCCCTGTAAAGCAGGACTTAAAAAGAAAAAAACCATGTTTTCTGAAACTTCTCCACCCTACAGTGGTGGTTCTTTCCTCCAGTAAGGATTAAAGCAGTAATTTGTATCCCTCCAAGCAAAGTTTGATAACATCATGTTCCCATAATCTTCTGCTTTGCCCAACAAAGCCCACCCAGGTATGTTGCAAAACTGTCGCAGTTTAACACACTGCCCATATATTACTTCTGTCCTCTTGCCCACCCACAATTTCATGCTGTTAGAGGGAGCAACCCTGTTCCCCTGGACCAAAAGTGTAAAACGGGAGTTTCCTCTTTTGCTCAGCACTCAGCCCCTTTGAATCCAAGCCCCCTGAGCCAGGTGTCCACCTACTAAGTCCTGTTTCTCCCACAGTCTCTCCTGACCCTTGAATTCTGCAACACCTCCACTGATGTACGTGGAAAAGTCCACATCAGAGTTGTCCTTGTGGGAAGCAGCAGATTCACTCATTCACCTGTGGCCAAGTGATTGATCTGGAGTCAAGGTTCAGTTTTCTAACTGCTTTCATTTAGTGCACATAACTGTCTGCTGAGATGAGCAACCTCAAACTAGCAGAGTGGCTGGTAGATCATCACCTAAAGGAAATAGGTAAATGCAAGATCTAGCATCCCGTGCCTCATATTTAGAAATATTCTCTCTTGCAAGATTTTTAATGTATTCTGAAGCTTTAAAATTTTTATTTAAACTATATTGAACCCAGGCATGGTGGTGCATGCCTGTAATCCCAGCACTTGGGAGGCTGAGGCAGGAGGACTCTTGTGAGTTTGAGACCAGCCTGAGCTACAAAGTGAGCTCAAGGCCAGCCTGAACTGCATAGTGAGACCCTGTCTCAAAAAGACAAAACAAAACAAAACAAAAAGCAAAAATCAAAAAAAGAATGAACTTAAAAAGCCCAAAAACCTATATTGAGAAATCTAAAGCATAATGCTCTCTTTAGTAAATGTCACATTTGTGCAGCACAGTAATGTTGTTCCAACACACTATTGGCATGAGACACTTTGGGATTTGGTGAACCCGAGGCTGGGCAATTAAAGACTAAAGAGAGATGGGGCCAAAATAATGGAATAATGACCCAAAGAGAAATGAATCTATGTGAAATGTCAAGTTATCTTTGTGTGTATGCATGTGTGTGTGTGGGTGTGTGTGAGTGTAAACACATCCTAATCTTAACTGCTAGTCACATGAACACTTGTGAAACTGCGCAAAGGGCAAAGTACTCACCAGATAATATTGAGAACATTTCTGGCCCTCAGATAGGTCTCCCAAGCCACCTTCCAGTCAGTGAATGACCACAGAGGTAATCACTCTCCTGGCTTAAAATTATGGGTCATTTTTAATTTTTTTTATTTTAAAGATAGTAAAATCCAACAAAACATAACAGAACAAAGTCAATGGAAACAAAGCAGGAGAACTGGTACAGAACTTCAAAGAAAGATACTATGAAAACAATAGCTACTATAGTATATCTTGTTATTTTTAGAATAGTTGACCATTCCATCAAGTATAGTAAAATCAAACCAAAAACAAAACAGAATAAAACCAATGAAAACAGAATATGAAATAAAGCAAAAAATTAATCAAAATAAAGCAAAAGAATAAGAACAATATTGGGCCTTGAAGACAAGACAGAAGAGAATCCTCCATATTTGCTACATTGTATACTGTCATCTTCCCAATGGATGCTCAGACTGCTGGCCCCAGGCCTGCAAAATCAACCAAACAATACAAGCCTTTAGTTGCTTTATGTACCTTAGTTGCTATCAACTTAGCCGGTCCTCCAAACCAGCAAGTTGCTTATGGAGTGGGGAGGGAATGTCCTTGATTATTAGCCCGCAGCCAGTAGGTGTAAGGGAGGCACATCTTTCTCTTCCTGGAGTCAGCGCCAGTTGTGCACTCACCAGGAAGGCAGGCCAGTTGTCTTCTGGTTGGAGCCTCCCTGCCCAACATGGCGGGTTCTGGAGAGGCACATCTTTCTCTTCCTGGAGTCCATGCCAGTTGCACATTCACCAAGAAGGCAGGCTAGTTGTCTATGGGTCATTTTGTTTGTTCTTGAAATTCACATAAATGAGCTTATCCTCTATGAATTGAGATGTGTGGCTTCTTTACTCAACTGAGATTGATCTCTGTGTTGGATATGTGTAAAACTGTACATTTGTATGTGCCTATGAATATAGTAGAGTTTTTTAAATTGATTTTCCTGTTAGTTACGTTTTTTGTAAAGTATGGATTTCTCACAACACTTAGTGTTTGAAACTTCTCAGTTGATTCCTAGAATGAGTAGACAGACATCTCAGGAGGAACACACATGCAATCCACCTCATTTGTTACACTTCCATCATAGTGGCCAGCTCATAAAATTTTAAAATGTATATTTGATACTGAGTGCTCTCCCAAATTCGTTAATATAATCCATGGTACTTAATAGGCACTTTGTACAAATTGCCTGGGTAAAGATCAAATCGTGTATGAAAGGACTCTCCTGATTTTTTACTTACTCATTTTTTTAAAAAAAAATTTAAGGTGATTTATGGCATTCGGAACCCCAGAGATGTTCTTGTGTCTGGTTATTATTTCCTGAGAAAAATGAATATTGCTAAGAAACCAGAGACGCTGGAACAATATATGGAATGGTTCCTCCAAGGAAATGGTGAGTGTGCCATGCAGTATACGAGCTGCAGAACTCAGAGTCTTCCTCTCACTTTACTGTCACCTCCTAGACTATCCAGCTCAGCAGCCTGCAAGTCCAAGTCTCCATCCTCTCTGTAACACAGATCTGTTATATGTCCTCACTCTCCTGCACAGCACTAGCGCTCCAGGCAAGGCACAAAAACAAAAACAAAAGCAAAACAAAACAAAATTATATGAAGATGGAGCCAGGAGTAGTGGAACATGCTTGTAATCCCAGCACTCAGGAGACTGAGGATGGAGGATATTTTGAGTTCAAGGCCAGCCTGGGCTATGTTGTGAGTTCAAGGTCAGCCTGAAGTATATAGAGAGGCACTATCTCAAAAAACAAAAACAAAAACAAAAAAACAAAAAAAGAAAAAAACAAACTATTTTTAAAAACACCATGCATAGTCCCACATCTCCACTGGGATATATCTGCTAAGATTCATAATGGTATATTTTCAGAACTGAGACACAGATTTTTCTCCATCAGTAGTGTCACCAGACACAGACCAAGGAGGTTCCCCAAAGGGGAGGTTGGAACCTTGCTTCATGCCATCCATAGAGTAAGTTACAGGTTTCTGGCTTCTATGACAAAAAGACAATTTTCAAAACACATAGGTAAAAACCAAAAAGAGTTTATTATGCAGAATATTTACACTACACCCTCAGGATGAATAGAGTGTAGGTGCTCAAGAGAGAGGACAATATGTTCTGGGTTGGGGGTTCCTATGTAGTCTTGGAGTACCCTCCAGATGGGTGATCTCAGATGTGTAATCCTAATGTCATCAGGCTATCTTGTGGGTAGATTAGAATGTAAGCCAGTTGCATGTGTTTGAAATTTAGAGATATGTCACTCTCTTAATTGTGTCTGTTTATTGAGGATGGAGGTCTGTGTGTTGAAGAACAGTTTGCCAGTAAAAAGAATGGACCCTGATTTTCAGGATTATTGGGTCTTTATACCCTTAAGGAGTTTGCAGAATGGAGCAGCCATTGGAATTTTCAATCATTTTTGTCTTTAACCCAAGCCTTTTCTTTAACTACTACTTTAAAATTATGATTATTTATTTCTCCATTTACCAGTTTTTTTATACCACCTTATTTTCTCCCTGAGACTTTGACCTTTATTTTTTTAAATTATTATTATTATTATTATTATTTTTTGTGGCACCAGGGATCAAAGTCACAGCTTCACGACTGTCAGACAGGCGCTTAAGCCACTGAGCCAAACTCCCGGCCCTAGGTTTTTGAGGCAGGGTCACACTATGTAGCTCAGGCTGGCCTTGCGCTTGTGTTATAGCCCAAGCTGGCCTCAAACTCACAACGCTCCACCTACCTCAGCCTCCCGAGTGCTGGGATTAAAGGCATGCACCACCATGCCCGGCTGATCTTTAATTTTTAAGGGATGTTAGTGATGAGAGTCCCTCTTCTACTGGCCACTTTAGGCTTACAGCTATTGTTGGGTCAGGTACTGAAAATCTTCTCCTGACTTATGCAAAGGAGGCAAAGGAAGACCTGGCTTTGTTTTAAAGAGGTATCATTCTTTGGTACTTACTTCATTCTTGGAAAATTGGAACATCAGCAAGTGATCGATGCTTTGGGAGAGATGGACATTAACACCATTTGTCAATGTAGGTCATGCAGTGTACAAGTTGAAAGAGCTGTCAGGAAGATATATATAACATGTTGTTTTGAAAATAGCACACCTGAGGACCAGGTTGAGCCAGACAAGTCTGGCGATATAAATTTTATAAGAATGTTAAAGAGACCATATGCCAGGGGTGTGCTGTGGCTAGCCCTGCACTCCAGAGGCTCTGAACTCCTGGCAACCAGATGGAAAGTCTCAATGGTGCCACATTCTGGGTGTGTGCTCCACTTAGCCACCTGGGTCCTGGAGGTTCTGAAGTTCACCCAACCAGGCATAAGGCCCTGGTGGTACACTCCAGGAGTGTATCCTCTCTAGCTGCACAGAGGATTGAAGCTCTGCCCAGCCCAGAGTTCCAGTGCAATCTTTCAGGTAAATGTCCAGCCAGCCTCACAGGCCACAGAGGTACCGAGCACAGCACAGCTCAGAGCCCCAGAGCTGCTCATCACAGATCGACCAGCATAGCCAAAGGGTCTTGGCGAATTTGAACTCTGCCCATCAGAGCACAAGGCACCAGCTCCATAGTTCAGGGGTCAGGCCCAGTTAGACACATGGGAGGTCCTGGAGGCTCTGAACTCCACCCAACCAGGTGCAAGTCCCCAGCACCACACCCCAGGGGTATGTCTCTGCTAGCCACCTTGGGTGTGGAGGTTCAGAATCCACTCAGCCAGGTTCTAGGCTCCAGTGACATGCTCCAGGTGTGTGCCCCTGCTAGCTGCAGGGAGAATACAAGCTCTGCCCAACCCAGCAACCCAGAGCAACCCAACAAAGTACATCAGGGGAACACATGGCCAGCCTCACAGACCACAGAATACAAGGCTTTGGCACCATAGTTTGGGGGTGCAACCTGGCTTGCCACAGGGATATTGGAGGATTGAAGCTCTACCCAGTGCAGCATTTTACTGCAATCCATCGGGAGGCTACCTGGCTAGCCACACAGGTCCCAGAGAAAAACGACAAAATGAAACAGCAAGATGTAGTCTCAGTCCTCTGGCTCAAGAAGAAACCCAAGAGACAGTGAAGTGGAAGACACTGCAAATCATATAATTGAACTTTCTGAAATGATAGCAGCTGAAGTAAAGAAACAACTCCATGAAGCTATAGAGGAAATCAGATCAGAAATAATCTCTCAGGTAAAATTGAAATGACACATTATGAGCAAAATGCTGTGTGTATCTAAAGAAGATCAAGATACAAAAATAGAAGAACATAAGAAAATGATGCAAACTTTGAACAATGTAAGACAGAATTAGAATGCATGAAACAGATTCAAAAGGATATTCAAAAACTTAAAAATTCCATTGAAAATTGGCAAAAGCACTTGAATGAAGCTTAAGATAGACTCTCAGACTTTGAAGACAGCATGGAAGTTTTATTCTCTCTTGTTTTGTTTGATTATGCTAAACCTGATGGCATGAGCAGCTATTTGAAAGTTTGCAAAACGTATTATGGTAGCCATTTTGGATTTACCATTGTCTTGTTTTGTAGTCCTTAATTGCATTCATTGTGTTTTTTTATTGTTTCTATTCTGTTCTGTTTGATTTTTACTATATACAAAGGTATTTGAAGATAGCCTTTTTAATAAGAGGTGCTGGAAAAACTGGCTTTCCATTATGCTGAAAACTAAAACTAGATCCATGTCTATCACCATGCACTAAACTAAAGTCAAAATGGATCAAAGATCTGAATATTAAAAGAGAACACAAATCTGCTGGAAGACAAGTTAGGCAAAAATCTTGATAACATAAGAGTAGGCAGAGAGTTCATGAATGAAAATCAAACTGCATGGGAAATACTTCCCGGAATCAACAACTGGGATCTCGTCTTACTAAAAAGTTTTTGCATGTCAAAGGAAATCTCCAGCAGAGTGAAAAGAAACTCACAAATTGGGAAAATATCTTAGCCAACTGTCCCTCAAAGGACTTCTGAATAAAACATATAAAGAATTTTAAAAAATCAGGCCCCCAAAATTCAAGGACCCAATCCAAAAATGGGCATCTAAGATGAATACACACTTCTCAGAGGAAGAGATACAAATGGTAAATAAATACATGATAAAATGTTCAACATAAATGGTCATTTGGGAAATGCAAGTTAAAACAGCACTGACCTTTCATCTTACTCCAGAAAGAATGGCCAAGATCAAGAAATCAACCAATAAGAAATGCTGAAGGGGCTGTGGGGAAAGAGGAACTCTTCTGCACTGTTGGTGGGAGTGTAGACTGGTGTAACCACTGTGGAAATCAGTATGGAGATTCCTCAAAAAGCTAGGATTAGACATCCCATTTGACCCAGCTATCATACTTCTGGGCATTTTCCCAGAAGAACTGAAAACATCATATCACAGTGACATATGTGTGCCTGTGTTCATAGCAGCACAGTTTGTAATAGCTAAATCTTGGAAACAACCTAAATGGCCATCAACTGAGAAATGGATAAAAAAGATGTGGTATTTTTATACAATGGAATACTACTCAGCTATAAAGAAAGATTGTATCGAGACTTTTAGAACTAATTGGACACGACTTGAGACCATATTCATAAGTGAAATAAATCAAACTCACATGTGCAAATACCATATTGTCTCCCTAGTGTAGGAAATTGAAAAATTATATATGACCCAAAATCTACAATAAATAGTGTGTAACGGGCTGGGGATTTAGTCCAGTGGCATAAGCCTGGCAAACACGAGGTCATGAGTTCGTCCCTGGTACTAAAAAAAATAAATACTGTGTAAAGGTAGGAAACTGCTCAAAGAGGAAATGTAATTGTGATGGGGGAAGGAGGAAAGAAGGAAGGGAAAAGGAAAAAGACATAAATTTGTATGTATGTATACTTAAGATAGCTAAAATGACTATATTACTAAATGTATTAGTTATTGAAAAGGAACAGTTAAGCCGGGCGTGGTGGCGCACGCCTTTAATCCCAGCACTCTGGAGGCGGAGGTAGGCGGAGCGTTGTGAGTTCAAGGTCGGCTTGGGCTACAATGCGAGCGCAAGGCCAGCCTGAGCTACATAGTGCAACCCTGCCTCAAAAAACCAGGGCCGGAGTTTGGCTCAGTGCCTTAAGTGCCTTCCCTGACAGGTGTGAGGTTGTGAGTTCAATCCCTGGTGCCGCAAAAAAAACCAAAAAAAAAAAAAAAAAAAAAAAAAAAAAAAAAAAAAAAAAAAAAAAAAAAAAAAAAAAAAAAAAAAAAAAAAAAAAAAAAAAAAAAAAAAAGAAAAGGAACAGTTAATACCCATATGCTTAGATCAATTTTACCTGTCTATATCTGTTAATTTAAACAATGCCTTGAAGGTAATAATATGCAATATTACAACCATTGTCTAATTCCTATCATCTTTTGTGAGCCTATACTGTTATTGTATGGGATTTATTGTGTTGTTTGTTTCTTTTGCTTTTTGTTTTTCTTTTCTGTGTCTTTTTTCTCTTAAATTAAAGAAAAAAAAGAGTGTTAAAGAACTAGGGGCCAAGTCGGGCATGGTGGCATGTGCCTTCAATCCCAGCACTCGGGAGGCTGAGGTAGGTGGAGCATTGTGAGTTTGAGGCCAGCTTGCGCTACAGCGAGAGCAAGGCCGGCCTGAACTACATAGTGCGACCCTGCCTTGAAAAAAGTAGAGTTGTGAGTTTGGCTCATTGGCTTAAGTGCCTGATTGGGAGGCACGAGGTTGTGAATTCAATCCCTGGTACTGGCAAAAAAGAAATAGGGGTCAGAAATTAAAAGTAGATTAATGGTGAATAGTAGCCTCCAAAATGTAGAAATTAGATTGTATTGGGCAGTAGTGGGATAAGTCTTTGATAATTAACATTAATCTTTAGTTATCTTCAGGTGTTTAGTCAACAAACAAGTGCATTTTAAGAGCATATTGAAATTTCCCTATTTCTGTCAATAATAAATCTAGTATCTTGTCATTTTTAATTATAAAAATTTGCTGGAAATAGACTATCTAAAAGTATTACATGTTTTAGTGTACACCGGGTCATCAGAACCCTCAAAATAGGCCTCAGAACTTGGACTGTGATGTCTACTTTGTAGGTGTATACATCTTTGTAGTGACTGACTTTAGATAACCAACATATATAACACGACATAGACAACACCAAGCTAGTTTATATTACAAAAATAATAATATTCAGTAGCTAGATATTTTGTTTATATATTTTTTTTATTTAAGAGAAAATGGACATGGAAAAGAGAAACAAAAAGCAAAAGAGGCAAACAACAACAACAAATCTGATATGATAACATTATAGGTTTATAAAATGAGATGACTGGAATTTGACGGTAATTATAATATTGCATATCATTACCTTCAAAGGGGTTGTTCAGATTAACAGATATAGACATGCAAAATTGATCCAACCATATGAGTATCAACTGTTCCCTTTCAATAGCTAATACATTTAGTAGTATAGTCACTTCAACTATCCCATGTATACTTATATACAAATCCATGTCCTTCTCCTTCTCCCTTCCTTTTTTCTTCCCCTCCCCTTAGAATATCTTTTGTTGTCTTCAAAATAACTGCCCATATCTTCAGGCCTAATATAATCAAATGAAATACTTCAGAATAAAACCAATAAAAGCCAAAATAATGGTCATAGAAAAGAGAAACAAAAAGCAAAAGGGACCAACAAACAACAACAACAAATCCAATACTGTAACATTATAGGTTTACAAAATGAGATGATTGGAATTTGACAGTGGTTGTTACATTGTATATCATTACCTTCAAAGGGATTGCTCAGATAGACAGATATAGACATGCAAAATTGATCCAATCATATGAGTATCAACCTTTTTCTCTCAATAGTGAATGCATTTAGTAGTATAGGCATTTTAACCATCCCATGTATACCCACATATAAATCTATGCCTTTTTCCTTTTCCCTTCCTTCTTTCCTTCCTTCCCCTTGTAATACCTCTTGTTCTCTTCAAAATAACTGCCCATACCATCGGGCCTAAGACAATCAAACAAAATAGTACAGAATAAAACCAATAAAAAACAAAACAATGTTGAGAAAGAACAGCTAATAGTCATATGATTAGATCAATTTTACATGTCTACCTCTGTTAATGTAAACAACCATTTTGAAGGCAATGATACACAATATTGCAACCACTGTCAAGTTTCTATCATCCTGTTTTGTAAACCTATAATGTTACAGTTGTGCATTTGCTCTAGTCCTTTGTTTGTCTCTTTTGCTTTTTGTCTTTCTTATATGTGTCTTTTTTCTCTTAAATAAAAAACAAAACAAAACAATGGAAGCAATACATAGTAACACAACATTGATTTCTACAATGCCTCATACTATCTTTTAAGCAATTGCCTATATCATCTGTTATAATACAATCAAACAAAAATAGGTTAAAATCACTCAAAACAGAACAATAAAAGCGATACAGGGTTTCAAAACAAGGTGATCAAATATCAATAAAGGCCACCCTAATATATTTTGTTATCCCTGAAATAGCTGTCTATGCCATTACATACAGCAAAATTAGGCAGATCAAGATAGAATAAGATCAAACTAAACAGGTCACCGAAAACAACACTGGACTCAAATCCTGATGATGGGTCATTCAATTGTATGTCCTGCTCAGTGATATCCCTCTGCTGCTGTTTCTGGAGCTGTCGACTTTTTCTTATCTCTCTCTGAAACGTCCTTCAGTGTTCTCTAGGGTTGGCTTTGTTGTCATAAATTCCTTTAGTTGTTCTTTGTCGTGGAAGTATCTTGTTTCCCTGCTGATTTTGAAAGATAGTTTTGCAGAGAACATCAATCTGGATTGGAAGTTGCTTTCTTTCAGGGCTTGAAATACTTCACTCCGAGCTCCTCTTGACCTGATGATTTGTGTTGAGAAGTCTGTCATGATTCTGATGGGTTTCCTTTGTAGGTGATCTGTTTTTTTCTCTAATAGCTTTTAATATTCTGTTTTTGTGTTGAATTTCTGGGATCTTGATTATTATATGTCTGGGTGTAGGTATATTTTAGTTATGGTTAGCTGGAGTTCTATATGCTTCACTTATCTGAAAGTCACTTACTATTCTCATGCTTGGAAAGTTCTCTGAAATTATTTCGGTAAATAGGCTTTTAATTTGATTTGCATTGACCCCTGCTTTTTCACTCACGCCTTTTATTCTTAAGTTATGTTTCTTTGGGTTGTCTTGCAGCCATTGTATTGTTACTTCCAGGTTTCTATCTTTAGTTTCCTTCAGGTGGTTTTGTCAACTTTCATTGGAGTTTTTGGTTTCCTGGTAATCTCTTTGAATCTGTTTCTTGTATTCTAAATCTTTTTTGTATTGCTCATTCCAGGTTTCCCTCATTTTCCTATGCTGCATTTTTCATCTATGTGTCCTTTAGAGATGTCTAACAATTCTTTTATTATGTTTTTCATTTCTTCTTTTAGTTGAGTTAGTATTTCTGTTCTAATTTGTTTTGTAGCCTCATGAAGTTGTTTCTTTACTTCAGTTGTCATCACCTCAGAGACTTTAGCTATGGGACTCCCAACCTTTTCTGCATTTGGTTCTTCTGGATTTGTTTTGCTTGGATTGGAGGCCAGAGACTGCCTTTTGCTTCTTTGTGTTGACATATTCCTGGGTTGCTCTGGACAAGTGTGTACCAGGGATCTTGGTATTCCTCACGTTGTCTGTAATTTCTCTGAGATTAGACTGGTTCTTCTAGCCAGTGCTGATTATGGATATCTGATGGTTACCACTGAGTGCGCTGTTACAGCACTGTCTGCTGCCTTTCCACAGCCTGCCTTGTCTACCTGATGTCTGGCACAGTGTGTGGGGTTGGGGCTGCTGCCTGGAAACCTGGGCTGGTTATCTGCAAATCTTACACTATCACCCTTAGGGTGCACGTGGAGCTGTGGTCTCCAGACTGATCCAGTCACATGCCAGGACCATCCAGAGCTTGGTCAGAGCAATTTCCATGGGACTGTGCCCAACTAGGAGGGGCTCCGGCCCCAAAATGGCTGCAAGTCCCTCGCTCTCCCTTGTGGGAGATTGGTGTTTGCTACACTCACCATTAGCCAGTTTAGTCCTCCAGGTCTACTCCCCTTGTCCACTGCCACTCTCGTCCAATGCTGCCTCTTTAGGCAGAGATGTCCAGGGTTGCTGTGGTAGTGGCGGCTGCAGCACTTTGATCATGTGTCCCCAGGTTCCAGCAACTCCTTTCACAGAGTTGGTCTGGTTCTGGGAAGAGGTACTGCCAGCCACTGCCTTCTTTGTTTGAGTGTTTCTTTTTACTCTTTCTGTGAGCTTCAATTCTCACTTTAGATTCTTCCTGGGTCCAGAGGACCCGCCTCCCTCCTTCTTGTCTTCCCCATGTTACTATATTCCAGCATCTGGACAGTATCTTTCAGGGAGATTGCTTACCCTGCTGTTTACCATTCCACCATCTTTGAGATAGAATCCATTTCTTTTATATTTGTTCTTAGAATCATCCCCTGCAAGGCTTTCTCTCCAAACCAGTCTCCTTTTCCTAAAGTTCTAAGAAAAATTGGGTCTTCATTTGGTGACTCTTCACGGGTGACATTTACTGTTCCTTTGCTGATGATAATGAAGGTGTCCCACCTTGCACTTTGCCTGATAATGTATTCCCCATTTTCATAGTGCATCTCTTCAAGAACATCTGCGAGCTTGCTAAGGATCTCTTCAGGAAGGCTCTGGAACGTTGGAACAGTATGTGTGAATGTCTCTGGTACACTGGAGAAACAACCACTTTCTTTCTTATTACTCTGCTGTCACCAGACTGCTTCCACCTCTATCCTAGCTAGATAATTTGTATTGTGTTTTTTTTTGTCTTGTGGGGGACCTATACAAGAAACCAAATCTTTGTCAGAGGCATAGTTGAATGTACATCAATATATCCTAAGAGTACTCTACCAACATAGGGTTAAGGACACATTTTTGGAGGAGCTAGTAGAACTGGGAATCTGAACCTCTCATGGCTGTAGGTTAAGCTGTTACAGGTGTGACTAGAGACTGCCAATAGTGCCTGGTGTCATGTTTGGAGCCCCTGTTGAGATCTAGCCCAGTTGCTTTTTATTTTCTTCTCTTTGAGACAGGGTCTCCCTATGCAGCTCAGGCTGCCCTTGGGCTCACTTTGTAACATAGGCTGGTCTCAAACTTGAAACGATCCTTTTGCCTCAGCCTACCAAGTGCTAGGATTACAGGAGTGTGTCACCACACCCAGATTAGTGCTCTGTTTTTATATTTCCATGAGCTACTATATTTCAGGTTACACATTTTACTGAATATTTAAGACCATGTCAATGTAAGACCTGTGTTAAAATTAATCTATGCTTATAGTGGTCAGTGAAGGATTCTCAGGGGGTTATTTCTGGGGCCTTTGAGGAGCTGCTTATTTTTTCCAGTTCTTACCTTTTCCTCTTGTGATATCTCCAAGGAGTGGTCAAGCTCTTGTTTCACCGTGTAGGTTCCACTGGAAGCATGGTTACATTTTCCCCTTTAGTGACCCTCCATTTGCTGAGTATATATTTTCTGTCTCCTGTCTCCTGGAATCTAATAATTTTCCTGCTTGAGCCATCAGATGACTCACCATAGGTACAGGGTCTTTCACAGGGACCCCATCATTCCCTGGGTGCAGGCTGGGTTTGGAGGCAAAAACTGATATATTGACTGTCCTCTTAGCACTTTTGTGTTTCTTAGCTTTGTTCCCTATACCTTGAATGCTGAACAACCAAAAGGTTAGTGATACCAGTCTTAAAGTGATGGCACTAGACCTTTATTCTAATTATTATAATTTTTCTGCACATTAGGGCACTTTGAAATATAAAATGAGACTGAAGATGGTTGCATCTTATTGTATAAGATACAGTGCTATTATTATCATTCTAATTTGTTTTTTGAGACAGTCTTGCTATGTAGATCAGGTTGACTTTGAACTGACTATGTAGTTCAACCTGGCCTCAAACTTGTGGCAACCCTCCTGCTTCAGCCTCTGGAGTTCTGGGACTACAGGCACGTACCACTGTAGGTGGTTATTTTATAAGACATAATATTAATATTGGGTGCCAGTATTACATCTTTTTCAACTTAAAAGTGATGGCTATTACTTTAAAACATTGAGCGAGTGATTTGTTAAAAGCCATGTTTTTGTAGAATGCTACTAGGCAATAGTTACAAACTTTATGTTTTTTATCTTTTTGAGACAGGATTTTGCTATGAAGTTCGTGGTGGCCTTGAACTCACTTTGTAGCCCAGGTTGGCCTTGGACTCACAGTGATCCTTCTGTCTCACTCTCCTGAGTGCTGGGAAGTTACAAAATTTTATAAGAAAAATATAAAACAAAATGAAAGCAGAAATAAATCCAATTCGCATACTTGTTCTGCATCAAGAAACACAATTAGTAAATCTAGTTTGGTCACAAGGCAGTACTCAGAAGTATTGGTTAGAGATTTTAGTAAATGTGGTTGTGAATATTTTTTTTGTCAGTATGTATTTGAAGTCCATAATGATTGCATTCATCCTGAGGAGTTGCTACACAGGCATAATGCACTCAATTCTTTTCACTTCTTCCACTTCTCTCTCTTCCCTATCATTCCATCTCTTGGTCCCCTTTGCACTTGCAAAAGATCTATATCCCTATTTCCTATTATTTATGTTTGATTTTGTTCTTTATAGTTTGGGTTTCTCAAATAAAGCACACCATGGACTATTTAAACCTGTTTGTCTAAGAAGCAGTCAGGTAGAGTACTAACACCTAGGTTATACAAAGAACTAAAAAAATCATACCCACTCAAAACAAAAGATTCGATTAAAAAGTAAATGATGGAAATGAGTTGACCCTTTGAAAAACAGTACAAATTGGCAATAAATATGTAAAAAAATTCAATGTTTCTGACCATTAGAGCAGTGCAAGTTAAGACAAAACTGATGTTGTCTCTTACTCCTCTGAAAGAATGATTTCATCAAGAAATGAAATAATAACAAATTCTGGTGAGGCAGCTGGGATGAAGGAATTCCTCTGCATTCTTGTTGGGAATGTAATCTGGTATAGCCAGTATGGACAATCCTCAAGAAAAGTAAACATAATTTAGTACACAGTGAGAGATATGAGTCTAGTTTCAATCTTCTGCAACAGTTATCCAGTTTTCCCAGCACCATGTACTTATTTTCAGATCCATTTTATTTCAGTGATAGAGGGAAAAAAATAGAAGACGAAAGAAAAAACTACAACAAAATTTCAAAACACCTTCATCAGGGGGTGACAATAGTACATACATTGCACATTGTCATTCCAAATCATTCACCTGGAGCACAAGACATCTGCATTCAATTGTTTAAACAACACCAGCACAGATCTTTCTCCACAGTGAACTCAGAGAAATCAGAAATATAACCATCTTAACTATTTTTATATACTTATGCATATACTTACATGTATAAATATGTTGTTTCAACTTCTCACACTATTGAAATAATACGATACTCAAGTGTCTTATTTATTTCACTAATGAGTATTTTCTTAAGTTGCATGCACTTACCTATAAAAGTCTCCAGTTTATCACTCTTTACGGCCATGTATAGAAATACCGTATCTTTTTATCTATTTCTCAGTTGATAGGCATTTAGGTTGTTTTTAAGATCTAGCTATCAGAAACTGTACTGTTATAAACATGGGTTCACATATATCACTCTGGTATGATGTTTTTAATTCTTTTAAGAAGATTCCCAGGAGGGCAATAGTGGGGTTAAATGGGACCTCCAATGCTAGTGTTTTGAGGAATCTCCACACTGATTTCCATAGTGGTTGCAGCAGTCTGGATTCTCACCAACAGTGGAGAAGGGTGCCTTTTTCCCCACAACCCCTGCAGAATTTGTTGTTGTTTGATTTCTTGACACTAGCCATTCTTTCTGGGGTGAGGTGGGGTCTCAGTGTTATTTTAATTTGCATCTCTGGAATGACCAGTGATGGTGAAAATTTTTGCACGTATTTATTTACTGTTCATATTTCTTAATCTGAGAAGTAAGTGTTCATCTCAGATGCCCATATTTGGATTGGGTCTTTAAATTTGGGAGGACTGATTTTTTTGAGTTATTTATACATTCTCAATAGTGCTGAAAAACATTTTTTTTCACATCGTGGGTTGTCTCTTCACTACGTTACTGGTTTCTCTTGCTGTGCAAAAGATTTTCAGTAGGGTGAGATACCAGTTGTTGATTCTTTGTGGTAGTTCCTGTGCAATTGGGGTTCTGTTCATAAAGTCTTTGCCTAAACCAATGTCTTCAAGAGTTTTACCTACTATATCTTCCAGTAGATTTAACGTTTCTGTTTCAATATTAAGATCTTTGATTCACTATGATTTTAGCTTAGGGCATGGTGAAAAATATGGGTCCAGTTTTAATCTCCAGCATGTGTAGAGCCAGTTTTTCCAGCACCATTTATTAAGGGGCCTATCTCTTTTCCAGTGAATTTGCTTGGACTCTTTGTCAAAGATAAGGTGGCTTAGTGTATCTGGAGTTGTTTTTGCATCTTCTCATCTGTTCCATTTATTTTCAGGTCTGTTTTATTTGCCAGTACCACACTTTGTATCACAGTGGCTTTATAGTAGAATTTCAAGTCAGGGATTGTGATGCCCCCTGTGTTGTCTTTGTTGCCCAAGATCACCTTTGCTATTCTAGGCCTCTCCTGTTTCTACATGAATTTTAGGATTATTTTCCATAATTCAGTGAGATATGCTATTGGAATTTTGATTTGGATTGCTTTGAATCTGTATAACAGTTTTTAAATTATGGCAATTTCACTATATTGACTAGTGCACAGGATTTCTCTCCATTTTCTAATATCCTCGTCAATCTCCTTTTGCAGAGTACTGTAGTTTTCAATGTAGAGGTCTTTTATATTCTTTTCTTTTTCTTTTTTTTTTTTTTGGTACTGGGGATCGAACTCACAACCTAGTGCCCGCTTAAGCCACTGAGCTAAATATCCGGCCTTATTTTTTGAGACAGGGTCTCATTATGCAGGTCAGGCTGGCCTTGAACTCACTTTGTATCCCAGGCTGGTCTCGAACTCACAAGGATCCTCCTGACTCAGCCTCCCAAGTGCTGGGATTAAAGGCATGCACCACCACACCTATCTGGGCAGGTATTTTATATTCTTCATTAGATTGATTCCTAGGTATTTCATTGCTTTGGATGCTATTGTAAAAGGTGTTATTTCCCTGATTTCCATCTCAGTGAGTTTGTTATTTATGTACAGGAAGGCCATTGATTTTTGAATGTTGATTTTGTAAGCAGATACATTACTGAATTTGCTTATTCTTTTTTTATTTAAGAGAAAATAGATACAGAAGCTAGAAATAAAAGTCAAAAAAGACAGACAAACAACAACAACAGGTCTGATACGATAACATTGTAGGTTTACACACTGAGGTGGTTGAAGTTTGGCAGTAGTTACAATATTGCATATCATTACCTTCCTAGGGGTTGGGGATATTGACAGATATAGATATGCAAGATTCATCAATTCAGGTATATTAACTTTTCTTTTTCAATAGCTATTGTATTTAGCAATATGGTTTTTTTAA
>RJWM01031292.1:0-22558 GCA_004363535.1 Dasyprocta punctata
TTCCGCTCCAGACAGGTCTCTGCCTTTATTTCATTCTTTTACTCTTGCCATGGGCTACAGTTCTCGTTTTAGATTCTTCTTGGGTCCAGAGGACCCATCTCCCTCTTTTTTCCTTCTCTCTGTTATTATATTAGTTTATATTCCAGCATTTTGATGGTATATTCAGGGAGCCTCCCTGTCACAGTGTCCTCTGGGCAGCCATCTTGGAGGAAGTCCTCAGTGGTGTAATTTATAAAGTAGGTACCAGTGGGATGAAAGATCTTTGTCAGCAGGCTGAAGGGTCTGCAATGGAGCCAGGAAGCAATGTTCAATGTAAGAACTAGAGCTCCCCTGTAAAGAACTGCAGCCATCCTCAATAACAGCAACGTCCTGAGCTCCTCCAGTGGTGAGAATAGCTGAGTTCATATCAGGAATGCCAGCACAACAGGCTTTTCCAGGAGATACAACAGTGCACCATCTTCCCCTCTGAAGCCATGAAGTGATGCTCAAAGTAAGGACCAGAGCTCCCCCAAAGTGAACTGCAATGATCCTCAGCAAAACAAGGTCCTGAGCTCCTCTGATGATAACAACTGAGTTCCTATCAGCAAAACCAGCACAACCTGCTTCTCCAAGATGATCAGTAGCACTCCTTCTTTCTCTACAGTTCTCTTTTCATGCTGTTGGCAACAATCCTCAGGTGTGCCATCCACACCCGGCATCATGCTGATTCAGTCTAGTTGGGTGTTACAAGTTGACCATAAATTAATCCACCACAGTCAATCTTGTAAATTCTTATGTATTTTTATATCTTATATTGAATGTGTTTCTCTAACAAGCACTGACTGTTACAGGTGATGATTGTGCATCATCAGCATTATAAAATTGCCTTGGTTACTGCATAAAGGCAAGTCATTACTGCTTCCATAGCCATTGTAAGATTAGTCTCCTCAGGCACAAATGGAGAGACCAGCACCCCAAGGGGCATAAATAGGGATGCCTTTTACAATCGAGGTTGGAGGTATTTCTTCCTTTGGCAAAATAATCTAATTAGAATTTTGGAACTCAGTGTTCCAAGTCTTATCAGGTTTCTCCTAAACTTCCGCATCCCGATTTATAGGACAAAAATGTTTTCCAATCAGTGTCCTCACTTCAACTACAGATAATTGAATTTGAGATTCAAACTCACACCGTAATTCAGCCAACAGCACGATGTAATCTTGTGTTTTCTTTTCAGCAAATTCTGCCTTGTGGCTATAGGAGCATGAACATTCCCCTTCAAGACGCACTTAGAAAACTTTAGGATATTCGCACATATTTGGAGCTGGGAAATTGAACTTATTCTTTTATTATTCTGTCCAAAGATGATAAGAACAAACATGCAACATGATTATGTTTTTAATCTTTCAAAAATGTTTGAAAGCATTGTGTACATAACACAGTCACAAAATCCCATCCATCTCATGAATAGTAAATTTTTGCATATTTTGTCAAGAAGCTCACATCATGTACTGTAAGTACTCTCTACATTATCAAGAGATTATGACAAATGTAGGCCACATCAAATTAAAGGTCCAACTCTAGAAACCAGCAGCACATTAAGAAAAATTCTTTCTTGCAATTTCATTTCTGTAGATATTCTCTCAGTACCAAAATCTGGATTGGTTAAGGTTCTCTAGGGGAGTTGAATGCACACACACACACACACACACACACACATGTGCTTATGGGCATGCATACACTGAGTGAAATAAACCAAACACACAAGCTTAATTACTGTATAGAATCTTTCATTTGAGTAAGGCAAAATACAAGCAAAAAGCACAGTAGAGGATGACTAGGAGACAAGAGGATAGATGGCTTTGGGAAGAAGTCCTAGAAATTAAGGCAAGAGTAGAAGGTGAAGGAAAAGGAATATAAGCAGATTAAATATATGTCATGTACAGAAATCTAATAATCTCAATAAATGTAAATATTATATGTCATAAATATGAGATAAGATTAATAATATTAATAAGAATGAAAATGGGGAAAGGGAAATTGTAGTAGGAGAGAAGGAAGTGGGACAGAAGGGGAAAGGGATTAATAAAAAAACAAACCATATTATATACATGTACCCACTCTCCAAAAAGATTGAAAACTTCATTTATTGTAGATCTATACTAATATAAATGATAAAGATATTTTCCTAATTGTGGAATAATCCTAGAGAGTAACACAAGTGATACTAGTATTTAGTGCGTACATGCCAAAATAGTAGATATATTGAGCTAGAAATATAAATTAAGGTTTGTGAGATAAATAAAACTTGAAGTGTAAAAGTCAAGAAAATTAACATTAGTGCACAAATCACCAAGAAGTACATACAGTGTTTTATTAATCAGGCTATGTTGGCTCCATCAGGAGACAAATAATTTACCAGATTGAAAACAAAATACTCATATAGAAAATATATTGAAAATTTTGACATCTATTTTATGAAGCTTCAATAAATGTTTTCCTTATAGAATTTGAATTGTTCATATAAGTCCTTTTTTCTAGATATCCCATGTATTTGTGAAAAAGAAAGAACCTTACTATTTAAAATACTAAGGCTACAGCTTCATGGTTACAGATCTCTTTATTTTCTTGTTTAGTCTTGAACAATAATCACTGTCAGTTTCCTGTATTACTACTTTACATTATTCATATCTAAAATTCTAGAAAATAATATAGCATGTGCTTAGCAAATGATATGCATTATCAAAGATCACTAGAGATTGTGGTGAAGAAATTCTATTATTGGATATAATAATCCAACAAATAATCTGGGTTATACAGAGTCTGCCAAAAATGTATACATCAGGAAAACAAACATCTACATATTTTAATACTAAACTTATTGAGAAATTATGAGATTAATACAAGTTAACTTTGGCCCTTACAATTGCAAGAGGTGCTCAAAATGTTGGCCATTACCTTCCATATTTGGTGAACCGCTGAAGTATGTGTACAATATTTGGCAGACTATGTGTATTATTATTCAGTTTTCCCTAATAAATTTTGAGGTTAGGGTTCCTTGAAATTTAAGCAAAATCTGACTTTGTAAGAGTTGAAAAATATTTTAAAATTGCTTATTAGTTAGGCTTATTTTACTTTTTATTTCTATATTAAGGAATATTCCTTTACACAGTATGAGACACAAGGAAATCACATAATTTATTATTATCTATTGTTTAATTTTTGTCCAAATATATCCGTTTATCTACATACTAAGTTGTTGCTCTACATTCAGTGAAAGAGTGTCAAACATGGTGGTATACATTTGAAGTAGCAGCACTTTGAGAGGTTGGTGCAGAAAGATTGAAATTACCAGCTCTGCCTGCACAACTTAGCATGACAATGCCTTAAAATTTAAAAGGGAAATAGAAATCTGAATGGAATAGTAGCTCAGTTAGGGCTGCCTTTTGTTCCATCTCTGATACTGAAAAAAAGGTACTTGGAGAGACATTTTTAGATGAAATGTTCCTTTCATTGAAATTCTCAATTATTCAACCCATTTGTACTACTGCAAAGCCAAATCTGCATTATCAGCTGTGATATATTTTCCATCAGTTTGTCAAACCTAAGTCTGCCTACTAGCTGGTGACTAAAATTTCAGGAGTCGATGAAAAAAAATGATGGATCTATTTTTGTGTAAGATTACAATTTCTTTGGAAGGTCTATCTTTTATTCTGAGCATATAGCCTTCATATGTTATTTAGAGTTAAAATTTCCTTTCCAAGCTCCAGTTCTTGTCAATGTATAGTCTATTTCTCCCTAGTCTTCTTTTATAACAAAAATTTCCTCAATGCAGTGAAACATACAAAAACAGATACGAGAAGAATAGAACAGACTGACTAGATTCATTGGGTCATTTGTAGTAATTTAGTAGTAAGTTCCTTAAGTTTCCATTTTCTCCTTTAAATTCTGAAAAGGGAACTGGAGAAATTCCCAATAGGTTTAGCAATGAGTGCAGTAAAAAAAAAAGGTCCAAGACAAGCCTGCTTTTCTTGTCAAAGTATAGAAAAAAAGGTAATACAGCAAACCAGAAAACTTACAATACATGGCCTAATTTTTCAAAACACTAGTCAAAAATTGTACAATACACCTATGCAAAGAATAGAATGCAATAAAGAGAAGAGAGTAAGGTCAAGTGGAGAACTCATCTGCATGACTCCCCTTCCCTGTAGAAACAGTGTCTGGAGATTTGTATTCACAGCCTGTTGGTATGGACAGGGATAAGCAAGGACTTGATTGTTATCCACTGTTTCTTAAAAACAAACTTCTCTCAAAGTCATAACCCTTACCAGGATGATGTCCAGAGGACTGAGAAGGAAGCTAATCTTCAGCAGCTAATGCTCCGTCTGCCTTACCACTGCCTTAGTTGTGACATTTACCAAGGAACTGAGTCTCTACATTTGAAGCTCTGCTTCCTCACTTACCCTAGTGTAAATAGCATACAAAAGAAGATGAGTCTTCATGCAATAATAAGACTACCCAAAATGGTATGCAAAAGAGGAAGTATTTATCAGCATTCTGTTCCACCTTTTCCTGACATCTTCCTTATCCTTATGTCATCAGGACCCATTCAAGAGTTGAGTCTCCACAGTCATGCAGCTTCATCAAAGTGAAACAGGCAGTAGTAGGTGATCTAGTTGACATATTATTTTTCTATTTTACTTGCTGCTTTAGGCAGCAGGTAGTGAGATTACAGTTTACATGTCTTCAATGGGGCAGCTTGAGATAGCATCACATTTTTTATGGAATAGTGTCATTTGAGTCTGTCTAGATGGCAACAATTTCTGCCCTCTGCCTTCCAGACATGTGTTCCATCCCTCAACAGAATAAATATCTACTTACAAATATTAAATAACACCCTGTATCTGACAACAATGAGTATAAAATACCCAAAATCACTCATTTATGAAAAGCCAGGACAGTTGCAATTTGAGCAAGAGTAGATTCACACAACAAGTATTGGGGATATCAGAAAAGATTCTAGTTAATCTATCATAACAGTGTTTACTTGGTCAATCCTAAACACATTTGAAAAAACAAAAAGGAATCAAAATTATTTTTAAGAAACTAAAGACGAATTATTAAAAGAAATTTAAGGCAACTGAAATGAAATAATCACTGTATAGGACAATGATTGAGTGAAATGACAAAGGATAGAATCAGCATCCATGTAGAAATGTCAACAAATGCTTTCAATGTGAACAGGAAAGGAAAAATAAAGTAGAAAAAGAAAAGAGTTCATGGCACATTTAAAAATATAGTAAAATTAATAACATCTTCAGGAGGACAAAAGAAGAAAGTGTGCAAAGTAAAAGATATTCAAACCAATAGTGGCTGAATATCTCTCCAATTTGGCAAAAATAATGAGCAATCAGAAGCAAGAAGATGAAGAAATGCCAAAGTTGACAAAACAAATGAACGACGTCAATATCACAGACTTAAATTTCTGAAAGACAAATATAAAACAAATCTTGAAAGGAGATAGGGGGTAACAATGCATCAGCAAATTTTCCTTTTGAAATGATGAAAAAAATGGCCCAACATTTTTTCAAGTACTGAAAGAACAGAAATATTAATTGTGAATCCTACACTCAGCAAAAATATATTTCAGTAATAAAAATTTTTATAAAAAGAATAAAAATAACATATCTTTAAGTGCCACATGATCTAACAGTTAAACTCAGTCATTTAATCCAGGCAAATGGAAATCGGTGCTCAAACACCTGACAGAAATACTCATACTGGCTTTATTTATAGTAGCACCAAACTGAAACTACCAAAATATACTTCAATAGGAAAATGGATAAACAAGATCAAACAATTGCATTCTACAACAGAAATTAAAAAATTATTAATACATACAAAGAACTGCATAAGTCTGAGTCATTTTACTGTGTGAAAAGTGTTCATGTTGAAATGTCACATTCAATATTCATAAAACATTTTTAATAACTACACAGGATTAAAGATGAGTTGGTGAGTATGTTTGCAAAAGAATAGGAAAAAAGACACTTACCTTCAAGCCATAGTTGATTTATTGATTATAATGTTATAAACATATAACTATACACATAGACACAAATGGAAACTTAAAATTTTTAAAATCTAAATAATGTTGGTGGGTTGTTACCAATTTCAGTTTCTGGTTTTAAAACTGTAGTATCGTTTGAAATATTTCAGTATTAAGGGAGATTGAGTAAATGACATACACTATGCAGTTTTATATAGACTAAGTATGTTCCTCTAAGATTCATAATGTGAAGGTCTAATTCCAAAGTGATAGTGATGTATTTGGAAGTGAAATCATTGAACAATTAGATTTAGATGAAGTCGTGACTGAGGATCCCATAATGGAATTAGTGTCATTTATCATGTGAAGGTACAAGAAAAATGTGCCTACTTACAAGCTTGGAAGAAGGTACTAATTACAAACTGAGTCTATTGACCTTTGATTTCCCAAGCAACATCAGTGTAAGAAATAAATGTCTGTTGGTTAAGCCACTCACTGTATGAAATTATCTTATTGTATCATAAGAAGTCTAATGCAGTGTCTGTGTACCTGTTTAGGAAACTTCCTGTGTGTTATCATTTGGGTCCAAAATGTCCCCAAAGGCAAGCTGTTGGATTTTTAAAATAGGTTTGATCATAGGGTAATAACTTCATCAATGGATTAGTCATACTTGAACATGCTAGCAGGAGTTCGTGCATACTTAAAGAGAGTGGATGATGGGAGCATGGCCATGGGGACTATATTTGATTCCCATCATCTTCCTCTCTTGCTTATTTTTTCTCAATTTTTTGATCGCCATTTTTAAGCAGATACCTTTTACCACATCCTTCTGTCATAATGATGTTCAGTCTCTCTATGGGTCAAAAAACAATGGACCCAAATGACTATGAATTAAAATCTCTGAAAATGATGAATGTTAATGAAACCCCCCTTCCTTCAAGCTGTTATTCTCAGGTAATTTGCCACAATGAAACAAAGTAGATCGGCAAATTAAAAGTCTATATTTATCTCAAAATAGCATTTAAAATGAAACGCAATAAACAAAATATGTTTAAAACCATAGGGATAGTATATAGAGTTGTAGTTTTAAGTATTTACTTTATTCAGACCAAGAAAACTTGCAGCTAGCTAAAGGTAAGCACCAGAGGGTATGGTCACATTTTCCATTTGCAGTGGGCAGGCAGTTTTTTTTTTTTTTTCTGCTATGCTTCCTTGAGAAGTGTGTGTTTTTAGACATGGATGATCATGAGGGTAGGATGTTGCTAATCCAGTCAAAATGAGAAAATTTTCAAAGATGAAGTTTGAAGTTGTAGACTGATTCAACATGCCTGAATAAAGGCAGAGTCATATTGAAGAGATTCAGAGAAGATGACCTCCACACAGGTACCTGGAAACATGTAAGGGACACACACCCGGATATCAAAAATCAACTTGAAAGAACATATTACTAGGTCAAACAAAGCATCTGAATAGGAGTTAAAAAGAGGACAAGTGGTCCTCCAGGGCTGGTCCATAAAGGCTTTATTTTTACATACCCCAAGAACAGCTACCTTGAGAACTTCCCAAATAGACAGCAGGAACTAAGTATGACAGAGTCTACCCTCCCAGGATAAACTTAGGCTTATGGGCTCCTTTCCTTTGACCCATCACCTCTTTTCCAGACACCCTCTTAAGCACATAACAAGAGTAAGGGAAGCTCCCTCCCCAACCATTTGACCTAAGTCAGTGAGAGGATAAACAAAAGAATACTATTTGCCAAGTCCATCCAGCTGCTTGTGCCTTGAGTCAAAAATATGCCAAAGTCACTGAAAGACACCTTGGTTTGGTCCCACACCAAGTAAAGTTTCCAAGTGGCATACAGTTCTAATACTTGTCCTGTTTGAATCTCTGCCTGACACCCTCAGAATGCTTGAGTTCCACCCAGCGCTCACTGACCCACTATCACCTCTAGCTCCAGCAAAGACCGTCTGATAGCCAGTACCAGTCCTGGGCAGTGTGGGTCTCCACAGAGAGTCTTAGTCTCCCATGAGACTCTATCTGGTGGATAGGCCTGCCAGAAACCATACTCATGACCAGGCACCTTGTCCCCCTCCTGGATACATTGGAGCCTCCATCCTGGATGTACTGAAGTCCCCATCTTGTACTTCACCAGTCCCAGTGACAGTCTACATGAGGTACATTAGGCCAATCCTCTGCTTAGCTCTTGACACTTGTTAAAGATCCACCTGATTTGTCAGGTACCCAAGAATCAGGTGAGAATCCACCAAGCACCTGTGCCCTCCTTGAACCTGCCAGAATCTCCCATTAGTCCTAAGTTCATCTGCATCACTACTGGTTGCCCCAGGACAGCACAAGTATATATCTGGTGTTTTGAGCTGGTCTTACAGATACTTAAATATACATTGAATACCAAGAATTTGTATTGAACAGCCAAAATCCATGCCAGATGCCATGACTTCACTTGAATATGCACCCAGAATCTAACATGCCACACTGTTCCCGGGACTGTGTCTCAGCTTGGCAATTGTCTTGAGCAGGGGTTTACAGAGGACCACAACAGAAATGTCACCACACAAACCCACAGGCTATAAAGTGGGGCAGATAAGAAGTGACTCTTTGGATTAAAGACAGGTAGCTCTAAAAGAAAATCACTTTTCTGAAAATATACAGGAAAATGACTTTCCTTTATCCATTCTTTTGAGTCAATTTTTCTCCTTTATTGATATTTTTCTTATTTTTATTAAAGTTTTAATAGAGTTTAGAGTTTTTTTTATTTTAAAGATAGTAAAATCCAACAGAACATAACAGAACAAAATCAATCGAAACAAAGCAGTAGAACTGGTACAGAACTTCGAAGAAAGATAATGTTAAAACAATAGCTACTATAGTATATCTTGTTGTCTTCAGAATAGCTGACCATTCCAACAGGTATAGTAGAATTGAACCAAAAACAAAACAGAATAAAACCAATAAAAACAATATAAAATAAAGCAAAATAATAATATTAATAATGATCAGAGTAAAGCAAAACAGTGAGAACCATATTGGGCCTCGAAGACAAGACAGAAGAGAATCCCCCATACTTACTACGTTGCATACTGTCATCTTCCAAAGAGATGCTCAGGTTGCTGACCTGAGGCCTGCAAAATCTACGGAACAATACTAGCAATTAGTTTCTTGATGTTCCTTAGTTGCTATCAATTTAGCCAGAACTCCGAAACAGCAGGTTGCTCACGGGGTGGGGGGGTGTCCCTGATTCCAAGCCCACGTGCCAGTGCTGCTCAGGCCCAGTGGGGTGGGCCCCAAAAGGGCCCATTCTCATTCTCCTCCAGGGGTCCACAGAGGTTGCCCAGGTCCCCGGAAGGCAGTTCAGTTGTGTCCTGATCAGGGCCGGTGCTGCTCAGGCCCAGCGAGGTGGGCCCCGGAAGGGCACATTCTCATTCTCCTCCAGAGGTCCGTGGAGGTCACCCAGGCCCCCAGAAGGCAGTTCAGTTGTAGAGTTTAGAGTTTTATCACTCATTTTCTTCTTTTTTTTTTAGAGCAGAATATATTTATTGAGAGAAAGAAAGCTTCTGTCTGAGAGACAGGAGGAGTCCTGAGTGGGCTGCCAAAGACTCTGTCTTTTCTAGGGACATTTATAGAGCAAAATGACTAGGTGAAATGGGTCCAAGTTGTGGAAAACATGGGAACTGGCAGGGCAAGCAGGCATGAGGTGGGACAGAACTATAGCCACCAATAAAATTAATTGCTCAGGCAAAATTGAACAAATCAGGGACAAATGCAGAAACCAGTCATGTAGAAGTGGAAATGCTTAAAGAGCAGTGACTCTTTCTGTAGGGGGTTGGGATGGTGACTCCTGGCTGCCTCAAGGTGATCCATACCTATTTAGAATATCAATCCCTTATGTTTATACTTAGGGTGTGCTTGCATTTGTTTTGTTTTTGTCTTGAGATCTGGTCTGAAGCAGAGTTGTCTATCACCTCCAGTGTTGCAAAGTATCTGGTGTTCTGCACTGGCCCCTTCAAGGACCCAGCCCTGTCTGACTGCCCATAATATTTCTAACTAACTCAGCTGCCTGCAGCATTCCTCCTCACTCTGAAGAAGTAATGCAAACTGCTATGAGGGAGAAATAGACCATGACCTCTCTGAATTCTTCAGGCTGAAGGGGATCATAGTTATTGACCAGAAGTCAGGGATACTCTACAGAGGTTCTATCTAAAGGCCCTAGATAGACACCAGACATCTTCATCTTGGGTAGGCATGCAGCTTTAAGTCTGAAGGAGACAAAATCAAAGAGACAATTAAGTACACGTGGGCCAAATAATAGACTCAACAGGATAGCTATGAGTACAATTAACAAAGATTTCCACCAAAAGGAACTAGTAATGGCTTTCCATAAGGAGCATAAGGATCAGGTTTGGGGAATTTTAGAATCTAACATGTCTATGCATTCCCGATCCTTCTGCTAATATCTCAATAACTGCTCAAGATATTAGATGACAAATCTTTCATCTTTTAAAATATTACTTTATTTGTTTGAATAGGTCTGCCTTTCTCTGTCTCTCTTCTGCTATCTCTGTTTCAACTTGTTTCCTTAGTATTCTTTAATTTCCCCCTAGTTTAATCCATATTCCTTATTATTTATCCCTTTACAACTTTTTTCTGTTACTACTACTTAATACTACTATTTTTCTTTTATCTTTGACATGATCCTTTATTTTAATCTAAACACATTTTCCCTCTTTCATTGCTTAATTTTCAAAAATCAGATTCCCATTTGTAAATATTGTATTGTCACCTTAGTGTAAAAAACCTGAAAGAGTAAATAAGATCCAGAATGGAAAGAAAATGTTCAAAAGGAAAGAACAACTGGCATAGGGGAAATGAGAAAAGAAAAAAGGGAAAATATTATATATATATATATATATATATGTATGTATACATATGAGATAGTTAATTGTACTACTAATCTCTGTTAGTTCATCAAAAAGAAGTTCGTGCTTTTCATTGCTTGATTGTCTGAACATTGTTTGATTGTCTGATCAAAATCTATTTTTCGTACTCCCTTATCCTTATTCTTAATATTACAACTTTCAAATCTTATGAATCTGTAGATAGTGAACTATATCATACTAAGGTTCTACAGTAACTGGAGATCAAATTGCTCTTTTGAGTAGATATTTACTGTATATCAATATTTGCTTTGTTTTAGACTTTGTAGTATAACTATAGATCTTTTTTCTATGGTTTAAGGTGATGTAGTGATAGTTCTTAGGGTTTGTTATTATCTAGTTTGCATTTAATGGTATTGTTATGGCTGATTTTACCACTTTAACCAAGGTGAATTGCTCATTGTTGTCAACTGGTTTTCCCTGTATGTAAATATCTAAATTGCCTAGGAGGGTCATAAACAATATGGCAACCCATTCCCAAAGAACTAAGTACTGGGTGAAATAGACTTCAAACTTCCCTCTTGAATAAACAGAGGTAGTTGGTTTCTGGGACAGACTCAAAGGCCAACATCTATGAAAAGTGCACACTGCCTAAAAATGTTTTGAAACTAGTAATAAATTTACCCACCAAAAGCAATCGGTAAGACTCAGCACAGAAAACAAATAAACAAAGAATAGAAAATGAGGAAAACTTGGAAGGAATATTCCCACAAAATTTCCCAACTTCCCCAAAGTGAATCCAGGGGGCACTAAGTGGGAAGAAATCAAGAGTTGCACATTCTCAATATCTGAAACTGTAACAAGGGAAATAAGAAAACAAATCAAAGACAACTGGAGATTTTAAAGCAGAGGTAATTAAATAGAAACTCATCACAATAAAACAAATGATTAGTGAATCCAGAGAAGACACTAATTAAAAACCAGAGGAGCTAAAGTAAAAGATGCAAAGTGTAAATGCCTACCATAGAAAAGAACTGGAGTCCCTTACATAGTTTGAAACATAAATGTAGGAAATTAAAACCATTTTTGAAAGTATAGGCAGGAGAATTCACCAATGTGAGGACATGGTATCAGAACTAGAAGACAGGGTAATGGTTTTTGATCTGTTAAGGAAAAATGCCTTAAAAATAGCAAGGAAGGATGGAAAAATGATCCAGAAGCTGGTAAATGATGCAAAGAAGATTAGTCTAATATTAATTGAAATTCATGAAAAATTAGTAGAGAGCACAAAAGGAATAAAAAGCTTGTTTACAGAAGTAATAGCAAAACACTTCCCAAGCATTGAAAAAGAACTTGGCATATGGATAACTGAGGCATATAGCCCCAAATAGCCATGATAAGAAAAGAAATATACCAAGATGTATCATAGTCAAAGTTTCAGAAATTCAACACATCAGAATCTTAAATGCTGTTAGAGAAAATAAAGAAATGAGATATGAAAGAAAACCCTTCAAAATCACAATGGACTTCTCAACACAAACCTGAAGGTCAAGGAGACCTTGGAATGAAGTCTTCCAAGTCCTGAAAGGGAAGAACTTCCATCCCAGACTGATATATCCCACAAAATTATCTTCAAAACTGATAAAGAAATAAGATTTCCATGATAAAGAGCTCCTAAATAGATGTATGAACACCAATGCAAAACTTTGTTTGTTTGGTTTGGTTTTGGTGATTTTAGTATTTTTTTCACTGTTTAGGTTTTTTATCTTGATTTGTGTTTTGTTCTATTCATCTTCTTTCTCATTTCCTTCAACTATCTCTCTTGATTTTATGATACTGTCATGTGAGTGAACACAGTTTCATATCTTTCTGTCTTGCTTCAATATTCTTTTGCTTTCTCTTTTATTCTTTATCACCTGTGCTCCCCTTCAGTTTCCCAAAACTTGGCTGATCATCATTTGCCTTACAGCCTTGGTTCTATTATATTTCTCCTCATTCCTCTCTCTTTTTGACACTGTACCAACCTTAAATACCCCTCAGTCAAGATAAAATTAATCTACCAATACGAAACTCATTACATAAGTGTTCCTGGTATATGTTGAAATTTGTTATATAACTGTAGAGCTTGATCCTATAATTTAAGGTACCAAATTAACAGTTACCACAGTTTGGCAGTTGCTAAGCTGTGGTTGATGATATTGTTATTGCTAATTGTACTGCTTTGGCTTGGATGTCATTCATGCTGTAATCAGTGTTTCTCCCTTGTAGGACAACACTGTGATTGCCTGGGATAATAACCACCATCAGCATCCACTACCAAAAAATGAGATACTGAGCCAAATAGACAGCAACTTCTCATCCTTAATAAATTGAGAAGGCAGGATCCTGAGATATACAAAAAAATCAAGAACCAACTACACCCAGAAGACATCACTGAGGAACAGACATTTCCTAGAGAATCCTTGATATTGGTGACAATGTTATTTGTCATAAGAAATCTACAAGTACCAAGACAGAAAAGAAAACAAAGTATATAGAAAATGAAAAGATGCAGAAGCACAGTGCAACTCCAGATACCAAGTCCACCCAGAACAACTTCAAAGCACAAGGAAATAGAAGAAATTAGAAGTCACACAATGGAAATTTCAGAAATGATAGCAACAGAAGTGAAAAAACAAATAGAAGAGGCTACAGAAAAAAACTCTCAGTTATAAAAAAATAAAAGATGATCCAAATGAAGAATATTCACAAAGACCCTACAGTAGACAGATAAAAAATAGAGGAGTTTAGTAAAATGGTGGAAATCATGATTGATCAGCATTGGAGAGAAATGAAAACTGAAACAAATCCAAAGGGATATACAGGAGATTAAAAATTCCATTGAACGCATACACAACAGAATGAATGAAGACAAAGATAGCCTATCACATCTACAATACAGGATTGCAGTTAGTGATGTTTAAAAGTAGGACATATTAAAAATACCAAAAGAATATGAAAAATCAAATGTAACAGCAGCAAGATGAAGCAAGGAACAGCGTAAGACTGATTTGAGGCAATGAGAAAGCCAGAGACAGTTCAAAAAACATAAAAAACAAAACTCTTAACGGAGGGAATGGTGGAAAACTTCTCAAATATGGACAAAGAATTTAACATACATATAAGTGAGACATATAGAACTCCAAATAGCCATGACAAAAATAACTGTACAACAAGGCATACACTAATCAACCTTCAATAACTTCATCAACACAATAAGAAAATATTAAAAGCTGTTAGAGAAAAGAAACAGATCACTTATAAAGGACAAATCATCAGAATAACAGCAGACTTCACAATACAAACCCTCCAGTCTAGGAGAGCTTCAAGTGAAGCATTTCATGCCCTGAAATAAAACAACCTCCAAACCAGGTTGTTGTACCTTGCAAAACTATTTTCCAAAATCAATGGAGAAATCAAATACTCCCATGAAAAAGTACAACTGAACAAATACATAATCATGAAACCAGCTATCTAAAATGTTCTGAAGAATACTTTAGAAAGAGATAAGAAAGACCACAATTCCAAAATCGCCAATAGAAAGAAGCCACCAGGCCAAGAAGTACTTAAACTGAGGGGAAGTACGGGGTACCAAAAACAGAAAAACAGTTTGAGGAAAATAAGCCAATACATATCAGTTATAGCCATCAAAGTAAATGGTCTAAATTCACTAATCAAAAGAAACAAACTGACCGAATGGATCAAGAAACAAGATCCAACAATATGGTGCACACAAGAAACACATTTAACTCAAAGAGAAATTCATAGACTGAACCTCAAAAGATGGAAAACATTACTCCATGAAACAGAAACCAAGAAAAAAACAGGGGTAGCTGTTCTATTTGCAGGCAACTTCAAACTAAAAACTTATCCAAAGAGACCAAGAAAGTCACCACATACTTGTGCAGGAAAAGCTACAAGAAGTGATAATAATCATAAATAAATATGCACAAAATACGGGGATACCAACCTACATAAAACAAATATCCTTGATATTGGTGATAATGTTATCTATCATAAGAAATCTACAAGTACCAAGACAGAAAACAAAACAAAATATGGACACAAAAAAATTACATAATCACTAACACAATTGCAATGGAGGACCTTAATACTTTACTGTCACAAATTTATCAACTAGACAAAAAAATGAGCATACAAATATCAGAACTAAGCCAAGCCTGTGAAAAACTGGACTTAGTAGATACCTACAGAGTGCTTCAACCCAAGGAGTATACATTCTTCTCACTTCCACATGGGTCATTCTCCAAAATAGACCGTATACTTGCCCAGGAAACACGCTTATGTAAATGCAAAGGACTTGAAATTGTCCTATGAATATTATCTAACCATAGTGCTATTAAGTTGGAAATCAACAGTAAAAGAAACCACAAAAACTACATAAACATGTGGAAATTAAATGACACCTCCTGAACAACCAATGTAAAGTGATAATAATCATAAATAAATATGCACAAAATACAGGGATACCAAACTACATAAAACAAATATCCTTGATATTGGTGGTAATGTTATCTATCATAAGAAATCTACAAGTACCAAGTCACAGGAGAAATTAAGAAATCATAAAGTATCTATAATTAAATAATAATGTTGATACAACATGCTAGAACATGTGGGATGCAATGAAAGTAGTCCTAGGAAGGAAATTTACAGTGGTGAATTCTTACATCAGGAAAATAGAACAAGCTCAAATAATCTATTGTGGAACTGCAGACTTCTAGAAATTATAAAAATCAGAACAGTAATTAATACAATTGAGGCTAAGAAAGCAATATAAAGAATTAACTAATCAAGGAGTTGGCTCTTAGAAATATTAAATAAAATAGATAGCCCTTAGAAAAGCTTGTCAAAAAGAGGAAAGAAAAGACACAAATTCATGCAACTAAAATTGAAGAGAGTGAAATCACAATGGATCCTTTGAAAATCCAGATCATAAATAGCTATTTCAAATGCCTATAATCTGCCAAGATGAAAAACTCGGAAGAAAATGACAGACTCCTAGATAGGTAAGAACTGTCAAAACTTAATGCATAAAATATAGAATTCAAAATAACCCAATATCAGTCAATGTAATTGAAAATGTAATTAAAAATTTACCTACGAAGTATAGTTCAGGTACTGATTTATTCACTGTTGAATTATCCACGAAAATTAGAGAAAATCTAATGCCATTATTTGTCAAACTCCTTAATAAAATTAAAAGGCAAACAATACCACCAAAGTCATACCTTGAAGCAAGCATTACCCTGATCAAAACCAGAGAAGGACCCAACCAAAATAGAGAACTACTGGCCAATTTCCCTAATGAACATAGATGCAAAAATCCTTAATAAGATACTGGCAAACAGAATGCAGCATATTATCAAGATTATTCACTATGACCAAATAGGATTCATTCAAAGAATGAATGTAGAAATGGTTCAACATACAAAAATCAATAAATGTAATACATCATACTAACAGAACCAAAGAGGAAAATCATATGATCATCTTGATAGATATAGAAAATACATTTGACAAAGTCCAATACCCATTCATGATAAAAACCACAGAAAATTGCAATAGATGGTTTTAATCTCAATTAGATAAAAGCCATCTATGACAAACCAACAGCCAACATCATTCTAAACTGCCAAAAACTGAAAGTTTTAACTCTAAAATCAGGAATAAGGCAAGGCTGTCCACTATCAAAACTCCTCATCAATATAGTTATGGAAACATTAACCAGAGTGATTACACAAGAGAAAGAAATAAAACAAATTAGGATAGAAAAATGGCGAAGTTGAATTGCCATTATTTCCAAATGACATAATACTCCACATAGAAGACCCCAAAAACTGCACCAAAAGATTTCTACATTTAATAACTGAATGTAGTAGTGTACATAGATAAAAAAAATCAACACTCAAAAATGAATGCACTTTCTGTATACAAACAAGAAACACACTTAGAGAGAAATTTAGCAAACAATACCTTTCACAATAGCATCAGAAAAAATGAAATACTTAGGAATCATTTTAATAAAAGTAAAAGATCTGTACATTCAAAATTGCAGTACTACAAAAAAGGAGATCCAATAGGGTATCAGAAAATGAAAAGATACATGTTTCTCATGGGCAAGAAGAGCAAACATTATGAAAATGCCACATTCCCAAAATTTTATACAGATTTAATGCAATCACAGTCAAAATAATAGTAGCACACCTCACAGAACTAGAGAAAACATTCCTGAAATTCATTTGCAAACAGAAGAGACCAACAATAGAAAAAACTGTCCTAGGCAACAAAGGCAAGGCAGGGAGCATTACAATCCTTAACTTGAAATTATACTAAAAAGCTACTGTGATAAAATCAGTATAGTACTGGGAATAAAAAATAGACCTGAGGATGAGGGGAACAGAATAGAAGATGCAGACAGAACTACACACACACTCAGCCACCTTATATTTGACAAAGGAACCAAACACATTCACTGGAGAAAAGACAGCATCTTTAATAAATGGTGCTTGAAAACCTGATTTGCCACATGCCAACAACAAAAAGTAGACCCTTGTCTAACATCATGAACCAAAGTCAAATTAAAATGGATCAAATATCTAAACATTTAAATAGAAACACTAAATCTAGTGGAAGAGAATATAGGTAGAACTCTTGAAGACATAGTTGCAGGCAAATATTTCATGAAAATACAAAACTTGCATGGGAAAAAATACAGACTCAACAACTGGGATTTCATTCTATTAAAAAGCATTTGTGTAGCAAAAGAAATACCCAATAGAGTGAAAAGAGGACTCACAGAGTGAGAAAACCGTTTAACCTGTTGTCCCTCAGAGAAGAGACTAGTATGTAGATCATATAAAAATCGAAAAAAATAAGACTCACCTAATTCAAAGACCCATTCCAAAAATGGGCATTTGAAATGAAAACAGTATTCTCAGAGGAAGAAATACAAATGGCAAATAAATATATGAAAAAATGTTCAGCATCACTGGTCATTCAAGAGATGCGAACTAAAACAACACTGAGATTTCATCTCATTCCAGAAAGAATGGATAGTGTCAAGAAGTAAACCAATAACAAGTACTGGAAGGGCTACAGGGAAAAAGGAACGCTTCTCCACTCTTGGGAATGTAGACTGGTGCAACCACTGTGGAAATCAGTGTGGCTATTCCTCAAAATCTAGGATTAGAGGTCTGATTATCCCCTTTCTGTGTATCTTGCCAGAAGAATTAAAAATATTGTACCACAGCGATATATGCACACCCATGTTACAGAAGTACAGTTGGTAATAGCTAAATCTTGGAAACAATTCAAATGCCCACCAACTGAGGAATGGATAAAAACAAAGTTGTATTTTTTAAAACATAATGGTGTACTACCCAACCATAAAGACAGATAAACTTAAGACATTACTAGGTAACTGAATGTACCTTGAGGCTGTACTCTTACGTGAAATAAATCAGTAACACGTTTAAATAATACATTGTTTCTCTGGTGTGAGAAATCTTAAGTTTAAATAAGGACCAACATGTATAATAGGTATTGTGAAGTAGGAAGAAATTATTCAAAAGAATGGGGAACTAGAGGGGATGGAGGAGAAAAGAAACAAGGGAAAAGGAAAAGATGATAAAAGAAAGATAAAATGGAAACAAAGCATTGTAAATAAGTGGTAAAAAAGGGGTTAAGGGAAGGTAAGGCAATGGGAAAAAAGATATATACAGGCACAAATTTCCTATGATTAACATGATCATTATGTATATCTAAATTGTATCAATAAATGTAATAAAAATTCTCAAGAATATCCTAGAAAGAAATAATGAAGAAAAATGTTCAAAAGTCCAATTAAATTAATCCATCAGGCATGCTGAGAAATTGAATAGAAGGAAAGAAAGGGAATCAACAACAGGAAAACAATATAAAAAACAAGGATATATTAAAACCTGTCAGTTAGATCCATCAGTATGATTGGTTTCAATTCACCAATTAAAAGAAACAGATTAGCAGAATTAATTAGGAAATCAGGTAAGTACCAATATAATTACAACAGGGGGACTCAGTACCCCACTGTCACTAATCAGTCTGACAGATCGTCTAGACAAAAAATTAACAAAGAAATATTAATGTTGAACCAAATCTTTGAACAAATGAATTTAGTAGATACCTACAGACTGTGCTATCCAATAATAACAGATTGCACATTCTTCTCAGCAGCACTGGGACATTCTCCAAAATAGACCACATATTGGCTACAGCATTCTTAGGTAAATGTAAATTATGAGATCACAAACACAAGAGACTAGAAGTCAACAGCAAAAGACACCACCAAAACTATGCAATCACATGCAAATTAGATAATACCCTCTTGAATAATCAACAGTTTCAAGATGAAATTAAAGAAGAAATTAGTTCATATGATCAAACAATAATATCATTAGGACAAACCAGAACCTCTGATACATAAGAAAGTGGTCTTAAGAGAGATGATTACAGTGGTAAATTTTAGCACCAGAAAAACAGAGTGAGCTCAAATAAATAACCTAATGGTGCACCTCAAGATCCAGGAAAACATAAGCAAAATCTAAAACCAATGATAATATGAGGAAGGAAAGTCTAAAAATAAAAGCAGAAATTAATGCAATTGAGACATTAAAAAGAATGCAAATAAATGAATGAACTGCCAACATCATACTAAATGAAGAGAAGTTGAAACTTATCATTGTAAAATCAGTAACAAAATGAGGATATCCATAATCATTACTTACGTTCAACATAGTTCTTGAAACACTGGCTAAAGCAATAATACAAAAGATATATATATATATATATATATATATATATATATATATATATGGAAGAAGTTAATTTATTATTAGTTGCAGGTGGCATAATCCTCCACATAAAAGACCATAAAACTCAACTGCCTTAGTTACTTTTTTTGGTTGCTGAGACAAAATATCTAACATTCAAAGTTAAAGGAAAAAGCCTTGTTTAGCTCACAGTTTGTAGAGGTTCTGATCCATTACTGGGTGGTGCTAAGTCAGGGTAGCATAGCAGACAGGTATCATGGACAAGAAAGAATTCATGATGGGAAGAAGTTAGCAAAGCAAGCAAGGGATAAACACAGGTCTTTCTATCCCTTGTATATTATCCTGGCTACTTAGGGTGGGTAACATTCACAGCTTTAATGCTAGTGCCATTGATCTTAGATTTGCATCATGAATCAATGCCAGCATCACACACTTTCTATCCAGCGACCTCTGAAAACTCACTACCTATGACTGCATGACACTTTGGCAAGACATCTAGACAAAGCCAGAACATCGACCAAAAGAATCACAGAATTAATTTCTAAATTTGATAGCAGAGCAGGATGCAAAGTCAACACTCAAAAATCAATAGCATACTTGGACACAAATAGCAAACCTACTGAGAGAAAAATTAGAGGAACAACACCCTTTATACTAGCACCAATAAAAACAAAATACTTAGGAATTAATGTAACCACTAAAGTAAAAGTTCAGTAAAATTAAAACTATAGTATTTGGGAAAAAGAAACTAAAGAGGATATAAGTCTAGATAGGCAGAATTTATATAATGAAAATGGCCATGCTTTCAAAGTTGTGATAAAGATTTGATGCAATCTCAATCAAAATACCAATAGCATTTCTCACAGTCATACAGAAAATTATCCTAAAAGTCATAGCAAACTAGTAGAGACTTAAAATAGCAAGAAATTTTGGACAACCAGGACGAGGTAGGGGGTCATCACAATCCCAGATCTCACATTACACTACAATGCTACAGTGATGGAAACAGCATGATATTTGTAATAAAGACACATGATCAATAGAATAGAATATAAGATGCAGAAACAATGCCAGCAACACTCATTTATCACATCTTTAAGAAAAGTATCAAATATGTCCACTACAGGAAATACAAACTCTTTAACAAATGATAATGGGAAAAATGGCTATTAACATGACAAAGATTGAACCTACATTCATATCTCTCACCATGCACTAAATTAAAATCAAATTGGATCAAAGATCAAAAATTAAAAGAGAAATACTTACTGTTTTTATTTTTTTAATTTTAAAAGCAAAAAAGAATAAAAGCAATGAACTGGGAACAGCTAGACCCAAGCCTTGCCCAATTAGTCAGTCCCATTTGCAGACTAGGGTAAGAGAGAACAAAGGCTGCACCAACAAACAAGCCCAGTCTGGGAAACATTGCCATGTTCAGGCCACCACTGGACTGGGAACAGCCAGACACCAGTCCCTTCTGAAGTGCGGGCTGGCAAACAAGAAGTACCACCCCCCTACCCCCAATAAGTGACAAGCTTATCCAGATAAACACAGGCTGTGATGATAGCTATCAAGGTTAAATGCAATTGGATGCCTGTGGTACTTCGGTGTTTCACTAAAATTGCAGGTCTAAGGCCAGTGGTCTGATCATAGGTTCACAGGATATCGGTATGCAGTGTGGCATCTAGGGGGGAATCTCATTATGAGGGTTGTAGCCACTGTTGATACCCTACGGTCTTCTTTTGAGGTCCTATATCATTTCCATTGTTTTGTTGGGTTGGGTGTTATTCTCTTTTGTTTTGTCTGATTATGTTAGATCCGATGGCAGGTGAAGCTATTTCAAGGACAGCAACATATATTGTGGTAGCAATTTTGGATTTACTATTGGTTGTTTTGAAGTCCCTTATCACATTCATTGCTTCGTTTTTATTGTTTCTGTTTTATTTTGTTCTGTTTGATTTTTGCTAGTGTCTGAAGTTATCTGCAGCTATTTTGAAGACACCAAAAAGAATTATGGTAACTGTTGTTGATTTCATAATATTATGAAGTTCTATATCTCTTACACTGGTTTGTTTTGATTGGTTTTATTCTGTATTATACTCTTTAAAATAAAAAATAAATATTTCAAAACAAAATAAAAGGAGATTAACACTGGTTAGTGTATGGTGTATCACTAACTTCAAAGTAGGTGTTCAGATTATAAGATACAGGCACTAAAAAATGATCAAATGATCTAACCATGAAAGCACAAACTATTCTTTTTGATGAACTAACAGAGAGTAGTAGTATAGTAGTATTGTTATCTATCTTGTCATATATATATATATATATATATATGTGTGTGTGTGTGTGTGTATATATCCTGCTGGAACACATGAGGCAAAAATCTTGAAGACATTGATGACAGTAAAGACTTTTTTTAGCAAACCCTACTTGCACAAAAAATAATACTAAGAATTAAGAAAAAGAACCTGTGGGACACAATGAAAGCAGTCCTCAGAGGGAAATTCATAGCACTAAGCTCTCATATCAGAAAAATGGAAAGCACACACATAAACAACCTAATGCTGCACCTCAAACTTCTAGAAAAAGAAGACCAAGTCAAGTCCAAAGCCCAAAGAAGGGAGGAAATTATTAAGATTAGAGCAGAAATTAATGCAATTGAAACTAAGAAAACAATACAAAGAATCAATGAATCGAAGAGTTGGTTCTTTGAAAGAGTAAATAAAATTGATAAACCCCTAGCCAACCTTATCAAGAAGAGGAAAGAA